>VXAX01003836.1:484175-591594 GCA_013399835.1 Leptocoma aspasia
GGGTGAGGAAGGGAAGTGAAGGGAAGGGAAGGGAAGGGAAGGGAAGGGAAGGGAGCATAGTTTGGGTGGGAGCGCAAACTTGGGGAATACCTCTCCTAAACCACAACAGTGGCGGAACGAATAAACTGTGTTGCTGCTAAGTTTAAATCTCTTTCTAGCTTTCAATCATTAAATGCCCTTAATTAAAATCAATACAGAAAGAAACCACAAGCCAAAGACCACTTTTCATATTTGTTAGAGGGATAAAGTAGAAAGAAACATATTTTCTGCAATTTTTTACTGGATAGGAATCAATTACTTTAATTGTGTAATGCATATGTTTCACATTTTAGAATATTTGAACATTTAAAAACTACATCACTGGATAGTCTTTTATGTTATTTATGGTATAGCGATGAAAAATATTTGTTTATAAATATTCTGGACTTTTAGCTCTCTATGAATGCTATGCCATTTCCCCTTCAAATTACTCTGATATAGAGAAGTAGAATAGAAATTAATCATCCTACCACTATTTCACTTTAGGATACAGAAAGCATGGGGTAAAATTGTGTAAAGATCTATATGTAGATTTTTATTCATTATATATAAGATTGTGTATATCAGTCATTATTGAATCATATAATATAAAACATTACTAAGGCGGTTTTTAGGGGAAAAAATCATAAAACTGAGTTTTTGAGATACCAAAGCTATTAATCATTCTCAGCAAACTTTGAGAAGAATTTTATGGTTTTTATCTTTAGCATGTTAAAGTTCTCTCATTTTCTTTTTTTTTCAAAATTCCATCTGAATACATACTTGCTGCTTTCCTCTCTGATCAACTCAATACTAGGAGCATACCTTGCGAGACAGAAAAAAATTGTCTTGAAGAAACATGACTCCAGTGGTTGGTGGCAGTGATAAACAGTGGCAGGACCAATTATGTCTATGTCATTCAGGTGGAGACATGCATATCAGATTGGGGGGGTGCAGTTGTTGTATCAGTCATTTTAAAACCTTGTTTTGTGTCTTCCTGTCCTCTGTTGCCTTGTTCAGACTACACTGTTTTCAGAGTCTTCTGTTCTCTCATTCTAGAACAAAGTTATTAGAGACCTCAAATCATTCTCACTGCTCTCCTCTGGAAGCTCTTCAAGGGATCTTACTTTTTCCAGAGGTGTGATGCTCTAATCTGTTTGCAGTACACTTGCTGGGGTACTGCCAGTGCTGTAGAAAACAAAGAACTATGTCATGCAGGCCTAATTCCCACCACAAATACTTTTATAAGATTGGCACGTTTATTGACTCTTCTTTTATGATCAGACTTGACTTATTCTATGCTTAAACAGTCTTTATTTTATTCTCAAATGCTTTGCACTTGTCCCCGTTTTTCTGGGTTTTATTTCTGTTATTTGTTTCTTTGTTTTTCCAGGACGTTTGTCTTATTTGCCATGAATACATGTATCTAATCAAATCCCTTCAATTTTCATGCTGACTTAATGTAAAGAAGTTCTATCATATAGATTATTTATGGAAAATTGCATAGGTCAAGACTGAGGCGAGATCTCTGCTGAATCACATTCAACACACCTCTACATTTTGCTAATGATTCTAACTTCTCTCTGCACAGTTCATCAACCACGTTTGCATTCTCTATTAAAGAGTAGGTCATAATAAGGCCAAGATACAGAATATTATTCTTTCTTCACACATCAACTGTTCCCTTTAGTGCACAGAAGGAACTTTGATTGTTTAAAGTAATACTGCTTCAAACTCCTGTAGCAGAGGTAGATCAGAGCTGAAAGCTGTATAAATTTGTGCTCCACTTCACCTGTGTCAATAAGCTGTTTTGCAATCAGTTTGTGTCTGCATGTTTACATTGGCATGTCCTAAGGTGGTTCCTTCTAGAATTTCTTGGTGTAATAAAACCCTGACTTCATAATTCTGCCATGATGTTAAATGGTCCATTTCTTCTCTTGCCTGGTGTTTGAAATCTGAAGCTCCTTCCCCTTTGAATGAGAATTATTAGATGGGACACAGAAGCCATTTGCTAGATTGTGTGTGTTTGAGAGAACTTACCATCTTCTTCACTGTTGATAGACAGCAATATGTCCTTTCCCACTTAAGATGTCCCTGTGACACTGTTCCAATCTGACCTACATTTTAACACACTGAAACATCTTCCTGACTGCCTGTGAGTTTATCATGAGTGTAAGCATACAGTTTACATACCAGTTCCTAATGTTGTCCAACCCTGAGTTTGGACCTCTTGAAGCCAGGAGTTTGATTTTTAAATTAATGAGGTTTGAAAGAGTAAATCGTAAGACTCTATACTTATTTTTGAACTTGAATATTGTTCCGGATTCCCTTGTAGGTAGGAAAGCTCAATATATACTCTTCTTTAAAATGAAAGCTGAGGTGTTTCTCTAATCTCTTTATTTCAGCAACCAGGGTTTAAGAGAAGCTGTCTCCATCATGAAACTAGTCATGTAACAGAACCAAGTTCATATTTTCACAGTGAATCTTTCTCTTTATGGTTAGAGCAGTTTCCTAGCAAAAAAGCCTACTTTCCATTAAAAAAAAAAATAATCCCCAAGCTGTCATCCTCCCACCACTGGATTTACCAGCACAGAGGATTTCTTGCACAATATTCTGAGCAATTCCTGGAACTGATATTTTGCAATTGCTTTAACCTCTCTACAAAGTGACTTCTTAATGCATATTTCCCCCACACATTCACATAAGATTAGTATTCTCTTTTTGCTAAAGAAAGATTAAGATGATCACTGTCTTAAAGTCTTTGATTCCTTCTTTTCAGCTGTAGTTCCTCCTACAGTAAATAATACTTAGTGAATTGAATAAAGTCCCATTATTCTTTGTCAAGATACCATAGTAAATTGAGCCACAGTAATTTTCTTGACTCAAAACACCTGTTACTTATATCCTGTGCAAACTGGGAAATGCCTATGGTTAGAAAGACTTTATCTCTCAAATAGGAGGTGTTATAATTGTGGTGTCTCCTTCCAAATTTCATCAGCGCAAAAAAAGGATCTGCTTACTCTTTAAAGCCTTTTACTGTGCAGGGTTTATGAAACCTCTGAGCTTTTTTGTCTAACATATATTTAGAATAGACTAGAATAGACTACTAAACTAGACTAGACTATACTAGACTAGAAAGGACTAGAATAGAATAGAATAGAAATTTCCATTCCCATGCTGCTTTTAAATTCAACAGCTTGCACAGTGTTTCATTGAAGGTGCTTTTTTTTAGTGAAATCTGTCTCTATTGGCATAGGCCTGCTAGTTTACATATATTTCCAAAACTACTTAATATATCTCCCCATGTGATTATTTATTATCCATCTCAAAATATCAATATGATGGTGTGTGCTTCAGAATAATCTGCTGACTGCTGGCTTTACAGTGCTGACATTATTTTGTCTTCCCAAATTATTGACCCTAAACTCCAGAATTATACTGCGTGGTAAATGGTTCATATTCCTGTAACTCACATGCTATTTGATTCAAATATTTGTAGCATAGAAATGTATGTGTGTGCGCTATAAACAAGAAGAGTGCATTTTTGTTTCCAAATAAAATAGAAATTGTAGCTGGAATGCCTGAGACAGCTCTAAATTTGCAGTTCCCAGTGTTTTTAGTCTGAAAACAGGTTCCTATTCTAAATCAAATTCTGGGCTTTTTTTCTGCTATCCTAAAATGGCCAATATTTGTCTCTGGCCTCAAAGAAACTGTATTAGAAAGTCTATGAAAAATCAGTTTCTTGGGCTTGTTACCAAGGGCAGGGATATATAGCCACTATTAAAATTACTTTTGTAAATAATTTTTTTTTCAAGAAGGGCACTAACCTTACTGATGGAAAAAACCTGGAACCACATAGAGAAAAAAAAAATCTGTCATAACATATCATGCTATTGAATTAAAATTTCATTTCAGTTTGGCTGGATTGGGAGATTTGCTGTTCTGGGCAAGGTCTGCAGGAGTCACATTTTCCTCCACACATTTTGGAAGTGTTCTTTAGACTGCAATTACCAGAGTTGAATATTGAAAAGCATCAACAACTGCAGAATGGTTTGCAACCTTTGCAAGACTCTGTAGACTGTGAGGAGGAATACTTAGATTATTTCATTTGTATACTTTAGATCATTGTATGTTAAAAGAAAATAATTTGGAGAATTCAAGGAGAACTATGATAGGAGGTTTTCTGAAGGGCTCAAACAGTTCCTTAGAGATTTAAGCAAGCTTAATTCAAAACCCAGTGGTGAAAGGGAAAAGGTATGGAAGTCATACAGGATAAAAATGAATACTGTGAAAAATTGTGCCCTCTTTAACATTTTCTATTATAGTCTTTGTTTCAATCTTCAATTCCTTTACATCCAGAAAGGGTTAAGACACATGAAAGAAAAAATTTTCCAATATTGTTATTTAGATAAACTTCCTAAAAAAGTTGTACTTATTTCTTCCTTTATTCAAAATTGTTTTGCCCAAGTTTGACAATATATAAAACAGCAAAATGTATGTTGTGAATAAATGAAAATAGTTATTAGGAATATGCATGCCATGTGTCTATATATCCTTGCACCCTCCCCCTGAATGCTGGAATATTTCAAATTAAAGGGCACAAAAAATTTACATTTAAAGTTTTGTAGTGGTATTTATTAAATATATTGAGTACAGAAAATAAACATTGAACACATGACCATGGGTGAAAGTTCTTCCTAATGCTTTCAAGTACAGTATAATCAGGACTATGTATGTATCATGCATTATTTGTCTCAAACTGCTTTCACTAGCCAGGGAAGTTAAAGTCTACTTTTCTTAACCTGTGCCACATTAGGACTAGACTGAGACTGTGTACTCTTACTCCTTTAGTTATTTCTTTAAGATTGATATCCATGAGGTCCTCCACTTGCTGCATCATGTATCAACTCTGCTCCTTTATCACTTGTAAATACAAGGCAGAACACAAAGCAAAATTGTGCCTACAAGTACCTAAGGTTTGACAGGGTTATGTTTGAGACCTCTCAGTTTTTTACAGGTGATTGAGATATTTTGTAAAATTTAAATATAAATAATTTCTTCCCTACATCAGAATTTCTGCACAAGTTCAGAGAAGGGAAACAACCTATGGAAACATCCATCAAGCAGTTAAGAAATTCTTCCTGGGACTGAACTGGGCCTAGAAAGCAAGCAACCACCATGATAAGCCAAGCTGGGAAAAACCCTTGCAGGTGTAATTGTGCACATTTGTAGACTCATAGTTCCAGGGACAAAGATCACCATAATTTTAATATTTTCCTTTTTTCTGTATTAATTTTTTTGTTTCATTGTTTGTTTTTCATTGTTCTCTTTATATCAATTGAACATTGATAATTGATATGAAGAGATAAGATGATAAAGTGATGGTGGGGAACAGTGGATGAGTGTAGAGTTATAAATTCACTAAAACTGATGCTTTCCTTCCCTAGAAACACTCTGCTAACAGAGCATTAATGGCAACTAGATTATGAGAAAAAATATTCAGCTACTACTTAAAAATATTAAATTAATATTAAAAATATTAAGCTACTACTTAATAATCTACTACTTCCTTAACCTTCTGTTCCTTAGAGCATACTTAGCTGCTTCAAGCACAAGGGGTCTAGGAGAACATAGATATTACCTTTCCTTTCGTATCACATAGCACTCACTTGAGCATGTTGGGAAATAAATATGTGTTGGAAAATAAAAAATACAGCATGCCTAGTTTGCTGTCTTTACAATCCCAACAAACGGTGTGAACATTTTTTTTAAAGGCAGAACATTAAAGATTAATGGATTTCCCTTCAGAGATTTGCAGGTATTGTATTTGTTAGTAAAGCTAATCAATAAATCAAAAAGCAAAAGAGTAATAAAGAGAAAAAAGTATTAGCATTTGCATTTCACCTTAAAATTATTTTGTAGTTTGTAAAGCTATGCAAAGCAAATTGCAGTGGCAGTAAGACCTCTAAGGATTCATAGGATTGTACTAATTTTATACTACTTCCTCTCAAAAGACCTCATTTTCCTGATGTTTTGGGGCTGGACACAAACACTAAAACATCAGAAAATCTAAGTTGTGGGTAACAAGCATCTAAACATTAGTTCACCATATTTTGAGCTTCCAAACTTCAATTCTAATAATATAGATAGATAATATTGTATATATATAGGTGTGTATGTATATATATACACATACATATGTACCATACATATATATGCATGGTATGGGTCACATATATATGTGTGTGTGTGTGTGTGTGTGTGTATTTTACACAATAAAATATTTTGAACTGTTTCCTCAGTGAGGGTTGGCCTCACTGGGTTAGCAACACTTGATTTAAGCCCTTGTCCCAGGTGACATTTTATGAGCAAAAGGATTTTGTCAAAATTATCTAAGTTTGAAAACAGAGGTTTTTATATTCTGCAATCACATATACATAGTTTAGTAGTCATTCTGAACTGTAGATATGAAAATATATAAGGGCTGAAATACTTTATTTGATAGTTGGTTATAATAAACTAAGATACCATTCAAATATTATTCTGTGGGTTGATAATACTATTTTTCTTGGTTGGTTTTGAGATATTACTGCAACATTCAACCACAAAACTGTATTTTTGGAACATATGAAAAAGAAAAGTCAGAAAGCCAACAGTATTTCTTCTAATAGCTCAAGTGCTTTATAATTTGGCACATAGAGGCTAAAATGGAGATAAGTCTGTAATTCTTTGTTGCTTGGTCTGTAGCTAATGAAGTTTCTTCTTGCTTATAATTATTAATCTATTTTCTTGCAGCTCCCAGAACATTCTATCCACTTGGATCCATACCATATGTAATTCTTCTTGCTATATACCCTCAGTTATAGAATGGAGATTCATGTTTCCGTCAGTATTTAACTTTTTTATCTGTTTAGCCTTCTTTCCTTCTGATAGGAATAAAATAAGTTTGTTATTTTGTCTGTGACCTTACGTGTATGATTTTTCCCATTTTAAAGCTTAAAAAGCAATGTGATTGCATGTTTTTTTCTGTGCAAGCATCTGTTTATTTATTGTTTGAGAAGGGCTTGTGTGTCCTGGGTGGTATTATCTCTAGCAGTAGCTACTGAAATATCAGTTTTGTAGGACAGACACACGCTAGCTTGTCACTTGTCTTAGACCTGGCATCCCTTAGGGGTATTTTGGATCATATTGATGTTTATTTCAGGTGCTCATTCTGATCATCTTTAACAAGGTCATAAATAACTCAGTTACTCAGCTGTTTTACTCCTGTTTCAATTGCATTCTCTTGCAGATAAAAGGGTTTTTTTTGGTTAAATGCTTTGGCCTTTCTTTTTTAATACTGTCCTTTTTGCTCTCCTGTATCATGCTGTATTTGTGTACATTTTTGACAAAACAGAACTGTTTTCTATTCTCCTCTATTTCTCCATAATTATACTGTAGTACTAAATAAATTTGAAATGTACAAATAATGGATGGAAACTAGCTACATAAGCCCCCTGTGCTGAAAGATATTGTACTGTAAAGGACTTTATTATTACATGTAATTGGATTCTAGCATTGAAAATAAATGTTAAACATTAAAAGGATATTATTTAAAACAATGAATAATTATGATTTCCATTTCTTTTTCTATGGACATTTGAGAACAGATAGTATTGCTCATGCATTTATCTTTTTTTCTCTATTGCTCTCTGGGGCTTTTTCTATGAACAGAAATGAATAGACAAATGAGTCAAGTATAAAACCACACGATAATGCTCAAAGCTTGTTCAACAAATATGTAAGTGAAAATAAGGCAATCCATTGCTTTTACTCAGCAAATACCAGGGCTTTTGATAGCACTTTTCTTAAAAAGCTCCACTGTGCTCTAAAAATACCATCAGTCCTTGGAGTACTGCTGCAAAATATCTTTGGTACATATTGTTCCTATTTGACAAAAGAGAACATTTTTGCAGAAATGCCAATTATATTTTAAAAAAATTAATCTGACATCTCCTAGAAGTTTATATATTGCTGAATAGCAACACTGGTCCTCAGCAATTCAAAAAAGGGTACAAAGCAAGGATGAAAGAAAAAAATATGAGATGAAAATTAATTTATATAGATGTCATATACATTATCTGTTGCATTTGGTGAAAAGCAGATATTGCAATAGACATTAGGAATCCTCTCCAGAAGTTCAGTTTAGGTGCTCTGGATAAGTTCATTTTTGTCAAACTTTTTATGAGGTGGGAACTATTTTGTCATCAAGCTAGAACTGAGCTCCACACTTCATTTTTACCTACACTCAAGCTAATGTTGCATGGGTTGCTTCAATACTGCTATTTGCAGAATGAAAACATTTTAAAAAATTTAAAAGAATCAAAATCCTCCTGAAGATATAATAATGATTTCAGGTGCTGTTTACACAAAGCAACCTCCAAAAGAGAAGCTAAATACTTACAAAAAGTCTCCTAAGCTAAACAAATTTTAGGCTTTTTGTTTTCCTTATTTCAGTTGTGAGCTGCATCCTTGATTGTCTGATGAATATATGAAATGCATTCAGCCTGAATTTTTGAGAGTTGAAGTTACATTTTCCCAAGCCACAGCATTCTGTTTTACTTAGCAGGAACTAATATCATGCAAAGGACATGATATTAAGAATTCAAATCATACCCTGAGTGAAGGGAGCATAGTGACTTGATAAATACATATCTCTATTGTAACATTTCTCTTGGTTTTTTTTCTTTTAATCCTTAGGTATTATCAGTTATTGAAAACAACAAAAGCCTTACACCTTATCATCTTCTGATTACAGAAGGCTACATAGTCCATTGTGGCACCACATTAAATTTGTAGCATCTTTCAAAATTACTTTAAATCCCAAATCTGGTTATCTACTTCACTCATTCTGTATACCAAAATGCATAACAGCATGATTTTAAGTACTAATTTATAAACAACAGTCCAGAACCATTTTTAGTTACATTCTAAATAAGTAAGCAAAAGTGGTGACTAAAATTCCTGATAAATAAGGGCAAGAATTTTATTCAATATTACTAAAAATTTAGTGTGCTTCATAAGCGCCACGTTTGAACTTCTCTGCTATTAACTTTAAATAAGAATACAGAGTCCATAAGAGACATTTCAAATACAGACTTTGAATCTAGAATACAAATATGTATCTCATTGCCCTATTATATACAAAGAAGAATTGAGAAATGGCACAT
Organism: Leptocoma aspasia; assembly: GCA_013399835.1. Classification (NCBI taxonomy): domain Eukaryota; kingdom Metazoa; phylum Chordata; class Aves; order Passeriformes; family Nectariniidae; genus Leptocoma; species Leptocoma aspasia. Next base: position 493,403 of record VXAX01003836.1, read on the forward strand.
GAAAAAATATCCTCTTTGTGTTTCTCCTGTGAAGACATGCCCCCAGACTTCCTTTGAAAACATTTGAATGTTACTATTAATCTAATAAAACAGGTTAATCTTTGAGACAGTCTCATAAGAGTCTCAAGAGAAGATGAGAAGCATTTTTGACATATAATGGTTTCCTCCTAAAAAATATGTCACATTATCTCCCTATCTGTGGGAATTTTTCAAGAAATTTTGGTTGAATTTTGTTCCACAGTGTTCCAACTCATGCATTAGCATTGTTTTGTTTTAAAAAAATTTGTATTATTTGAATAATTATGTTTAAAGGATAGATAAAATAAATAAACCAATAAATCATTTTAAGAGTAAAATAAAAATTTAGCTTATTTAAATTCTCACATAAAAATTTATTATCTACTAGGCAATTATTTTTCTAAAGTGAAAGTGTATTTCTAAAATGAAAACATATCCTCTAATGCAATTTTTTTTAAGGGAACACCTTTTGAAATGTTCACATTTTGAAATTTTAATTGCTTCTGAGAAGAAATTACTTACATGGCTCTCAGTTTGTTCTTGAACATATGCTTAAACTAGAAACTCCTCATAATAGAAACAGTGAAAACCCTACCTTGGACACTTAAAAATTGCTTGCTGCTTTTTTTACCTATTTGGTCACATTAATAATTTTGATGTTATATACATACTAAGAAAACAAACTGCTTTAACCTCATTTTTCATTGGTTCAGTATTTTTTTAGTAAAAAACCCGCTGTTTGCTGATTTTATGGTAATTTTGTAAATTTTTTTTCTAATCTTTTTCTTTATTTTCACACTTAATTTTCTTCAGCCTACTTGTAATGTGATTTAGGAGGGCAATATTGACATTATTATGCATTTCTCAGCATGCAAAGACTATCATACATATTTGTGAGTTTTTAATTGTTTACATGTTATACTAAGCAGATGTTGGGGAAAAAAAGTGCTACAGTGCTGAAGTTTGAAGACACTGGAAATGGCAATTTTTAGATTAAAAAAGAGGTTGTTCAGATATGCCCTTGGACTTCAAAATAGTTTAAGTTTTGAGGCACTTTTTAGACTTGAAAGAGAATTCTTGAAGTAATGGCAGCTGTCACCTGCAAATGAGTTCATGCATTTGTACTTCTCTTCATTATTTAGTGTGCAGAATTTAGCTGGTTATTTTGGAATATATGAACATGGATGCCCCAATGGGCATCCTTCACATATTTGTCCAGTGCCCCATGGATCTGCCTGAACATGCTCTTTACTGAATATCTGTGCATACTACTGTCACACTGGAGAGGTCTGTAGTTTAAATCACAGACTCCAGTGCCTGGATACTGCAGGAATGACAGGATTTGTGGCTACAGCAGATAACCTGCTAGATAAAGGCCTGAAATCTGAGAGGCACATGCAGTTCATTATACACGGAACAGTTGAGAAATGATCACCATCAGTGAGAGCAAACAAAATAGTGCCTTGAAGCTAAGTTGGAAAGATAGCAGTGCTGTTAATAATTAATTCTCCCTGTTGTGTCTGGCATCCTGCCTATGATAGCAAAAAATCCAATAGGATATTTCTATATCCCCCAGCTCATACAAATCCACCAGGGGTGCACTATGGCTGATCTGTTGTTGCCTAACAGTACAAAATTAAATCAAGAAGTGCTGTCAGAAACATCCTCCCTCATCTCATAGAAAGCAATTGAATGTAGGAGATGGGCAAGTGTTGAAAGCCCTAGTCTAAAGTTGGAAAAATCTATCTATTGCAGCAACCCTGGTAGTGATTGTTAAATCATTCCAGATAGAAACATAGCTATGCCTTGCCCTTGAACTTTCATCCTTTTCTGTTTTGGTTTTGTTTGTTTGTTTTTAATTTAAATCAAATTTATTCTAAGCCCTTTTCAAATAGAGGGTCAGGCTGTACCACAGTCCTGCTAAAACAATCATATATCCAAAAGCAGAAAATTTTAATCTGTTTACATAGCTTGCATCCTTTGATCTCTTTCTATAGAAGTTTACATAAAGTGTCATTTCAATAGAAATACTGCATAATGTACAAATATGGCCCCATTCTCCTTAAAGTAAAGTTCTTCATGATCTTTGATGTGTTCAGACCTACAACGTGCATCTAGTTAAATGCTGTTATCGAGATTTTCAGGAGCACATTAGAGAAGAAATCACAGAAATAATGTGACAGCAAAAAAATTCTGTAGCATCATAGAACCACATAATAGTTTGGGTCCAAAATTACCTTTAAAGATCACCTATTCCAAACACCCTGGCTTGGGCAGGAAGATCTTTTACTGGACCAGATTGCTCAATGCCTCATCCAATGTGACCTTGAACACTTCCTGGAATGAGGCTTCCAGAGTTTCTCTGGGCAACTTGCTCTAATGCCTCACCATACTTATCATAAAAAATGTCTCCCTTACGTCCAATCTCAGTCTACCCTCTATGCTTAAAGCAGTTGTCCCTTCTCATGTTACTACAGGCCTTGGGACAAAACGTCTCTCCAGATGACAGAATTTGTTAAAATTTGAATCTATAGACTATGCATCAAAGACCCTGAAACAATTTTTCATGTAGTTTTACACTCCTTGCAAATTAGGTTAAAATATTAATCTTTTAAAGGACTAATACACAATGTCTTGGGCATAGGATGGGTGTTTCAAGTTAGTGCATCAAATTCGATCCCTGAGCAGAACACTATCAAAAATTGCTGGTATTAGAAATGTCACTATTGTCTGTGTGTGGATTAACGTCAAATTGATTATGAATCTTCTTCTTCTAATCCTTAATCCATTATAATTCAATTTAAGGAGTTAGTTCAGGAGTTTAATATTACCCAAAAATCATTGTTCTGCTGTATTGATTGTTCCAAAAATTATACATTTTTATTGTCTTTTTAAATTCTGCAACTGTCTTGTTATAGAAGCCTTCTTTCTCTGTGAGAGCACTTTTATAAAAAAGAATCTGCTAATTACTAGGTGATAATCAACTTTCCTATGCCTATGATCAATAGCCAGTGATTACTACTTTCTTCCTTGGAAACAAATATCTGCTTTCCATTGGTTATGCTCCATTCTTTCATTACTTTCCTGAAAAGTTTCTAGTCAATATTACTTATATAGATTAATATTGAAGCCTTATGCTAATAGAAGAAAACATATTAGTCAAACATTGAAAATAATTGCTATACACAACATAACACAAGCAATACATAAAGATGTTTATGCCTTACGAAAAACATTTTATCATAGTAATTCCAAATTCAAAAATTTAAAATAATAAGCCTGTACAGATCAATTTCAGGTTGGATATTTTTTATGTTTCTATTTTTCAACAGGTACTTCATGTATTTTTTTAATTTAGAGTCATTAAACTATCCTAGCAGCAGTCACGTATGTTTGTTTCTCTTACAGTGCTTGGAAAATCCTTAAAAGTGTGTGCAATACAAAAACAGTTTAAAAGAATTTGAGGAAAAAATATTGTATACTGTTTTGGTACTCTTTGAGACTGGCAGGTGCAATCAGTCCTTTTCTATATAGTGCTATTAAGAGTACAAACAACTAATATATAAAAAGATGGATATTTTTCTGTAACTATTATAAAATTCACAGTTATTCAGGGTGCTTCTCTTACTGTTTATGGAGAAGATACTTGCAACTGTCTTCATGATAATTTTTTGAACACAATTTTGTCTGCAGATACTTTTCCTTGAAAAAAATTGCTCACTTCTCAGACATAATCTCATGATTTTATTGTATTGCCTGGAATGGACTGTGCATTGAACATTCAAAAGGTTGCCAGATACAGCACTGAGAGTGAGTGAAAATGCTGTGCCTATTCAGGTAGGTGCAAGTTGATAATGCAGCATGCTATGCTCTAGTTGTCTTTAGTAGTTATTGTTAAATGAAGGAAATCAAGCCACTCAGCTGTGGCTTTCCTCTAAGCTGAGTGAGCACAAGCACAGTGTATAAACCATGTATACAAGTTTATGACCATGACTACAGAAATCTAAATGCATTTTTAGTTTTGAAAGAGATACTAAAAGTTGATGTTTTTCTTTGGTTGCATTTAAAATTCAGGGTTCTTAGAATCACTCAGTAGTGTTCAGAGTCTTGCAGGATTGTCACCCAATTTATAAAGTGAAAGTCCCAATTAAAAACACTTGTTAATAATAAAGAACAAACCATTTGAATATGGAGTTCAGGCATGAGGTCAGTGAAGTTTCATCTCTCCGAATTAAGGGATACCTCCTATTTCTGGTCACAATACACCCAAATCTCATCAATTAGTTCTCTGGTATTTCTAGAAGATTCAACAGATGAGTTTCCAAAGCACCAGTGCTGATTTATCTGGTTAATTTTTCAGGTTAAACATTCTGTTTAATAACTACAGTATCATGTGTGTTCTGTAGCTTTTAAAAGAATGATAGACTTAGTTGACATTAACTTTCACGTGTGTGTTCTCTGAATTGTCTTATTTTTTAAACACAACTTTCTCTAATTAATAACATCTCTTGTTTGACTCTTCTTGAAAATTTCTCTACAAAACCTTTTCTTAGCTGTATTAAATCCATAAACCCCTCTGAAACTGACATCTACCTTTTATTTAAAAAGTACATTATACTATCATTTCCAAAGATTTCTTTATAATTGTTGGTTGACAATCATTTTCTGTAATGACAATATGATAATTATGTATGAAAATGCAATTATAAATTGCTTGTTTTCCTGAAATTCAACCTTAGTAAAAACCTTAGTGAGATTTCAAGACATAGTATCTGCAATAATTGAAATCAGTCCCTATTTTGTAATGTACATGGTGTTATCACATATGCAAGGAACTACCTGAAAAAATATTGCTAAATTCTGTAACGCTCTATTTTTTACTACTACCTTGCTTTGGAAAGTTTCTCTTCTGAAACAATACTGCATACAATAATAGAATTAAGAAATAAAGTACTTTTTTTTGGCATTCTTTACGAAGCAGAGGGTTTTTTTTGTTTTTCTTCTTGGTTTTTCAATTTCCTCTTTCCATCACTGGCTACATTATCTTTTTGTTTGTTTAATTAATTTTACTGTTGGTTTTTCCTGTCATCCTGCATCTAATTCATGTGTGTTTTGGGAAGAACAACACTGCCCATTTATCACTACCAGTGTAAGAGAAATCTTACTCTTATATGAGTGATAAAGTCTTTGTGTCTCTAATCCTCTTCCTTTTTTAGAAAGAAAAAGGCTGATCTGGGGTAATCATTAGGTTGAATATTACCTCTGATACCTAGCTCTTCAGCAAAAATTTACAGGGTCTTAAGATTCTCTCTCCATATGCTTTCTGTATGCTTATTTTACGTTGAATTGCCAGTTTTATCAAAATTTATCAAGAGCCCAATGGGTTATCAGAGTGGGAAGCTCACTCTTCATCCACACTTTTTCCACAGGACTCAATACCTGGACAATGCCAACCAGAATATCGGTCTTTGACAAGCCAGAGGTCTGGAAAACTTGACACAGTAATTCAGCTTGGGAAGTTCTTAATGACTGCTGCTGCGGTGAAAAGCATCTCTTATATTTTCCAGGCATCTTCTTGATGTCTTAAGTTTTAGCTTTTATATTTTTCCGATCCTGTGCTGCACTAGTGTATAACTCTGAACTCCATATAGAGCGTTAGTAAGCTCCCATCACAGTTTGGCCAGACAAAACAATCCTTCCAGGCCTGAGAACCAAGATAATAATCACAGCCTCAGGCCCAAAAAGTATAAACAAAAGTAAATTGGGAGGGGTAAACTAGGGGAATGTGACTTCATTACCTGAAGCTGTAAATGGACAATTAAATTTGATATGCAAATAGACCAAACTTGTATCTGCCCGAAAAACTTGTGACTGTCATTGATCTTGGGTATAGCCTCTGTGAGGCTCCTGCACTGCCCAAGGTGTATCTGTTAAAGGCCTTCAATAAATATTCTATTCTCTTACTCTGTCTAACCTCTGTTCTAGGTAATCAGTCCAAGGCATCACTCTAATGACCCACACAGTATGGTGGTGTTACAGTTGTCTGTGAAGTCCTTGGGGAGATGAAACGCATTTGGCAGTGTTATCAATCCTATTATGTTATTGATGTTATATCATATAATAACCAAATATGTTTGTATCTTTTCAAGTTTGCTTTCTTTGATCTCTTTGTGGATCCCCAATCTGATCTATCAACTCAAGAAATTACAGGAATCAAGAGCTTGAGCTGAACTAGAGCCTACAGTTAAGTTTAGGGGTTCTGGCAGGCAGAGTATTTTTGCTTCTCTAAAACTCCTCAGATATCTTTAGGCTGTCTTTGTGTGCAATACCAAGAAGACAGTAAGAATACATTAATTTTATTATCAGTGGACAGTAAGACAATGTCCAGCTTCCTTCAAGCCTTTTCCCACATCCATGCCAGCACCCCTGAGATAAATGCAACCTTTTCCTCTAAAACCTTGTAAAGTTAAAGACCATGTGGCTGCCCAGTTTCTGAACTAAGGTAATTTGTTTCCAGACAGAATGCAAGTTGGGAAATTGCAAAAGAGTTGCTACCTGCTTGAGAAAACATACCAATCAGCATATGTACAGGCAGTGAAGTTCAGTTTCCCTTTGGGCATAGAGGTGATCAGACATCTATGAAGGCCCCAATACAAATACCATGGAAAAATTTCAAAATTTTGTCCTGAAGTCCCGGAATTAATCCAGTTTCTAGGAAACCTGTCTCTGTTTCCCTCAGTAATTTCATTAAGAATTCATTTGCCTAATGTCAGTGATTTTCTTGCCATAGCCACTTTTAAAAAAACCTGGAATTTCTTTGCATTTTGTAGCTTTAGCTTGTGGGGATAAGTTCGAGTTTCTAGCTGCTGGAATCAGCAGGAAACCTTGTGCTATGCACAGGTTTTTCTTCTCTGTCAGGTAATATGGGCAGCTAATGGCTATGACCATGATACCTTTTGTCTGACAGTGAACTATTTCTCTCCCACTTGAGGTGTTGCTGCTGTTATTAAGTGAAAATGCGATTACTGACTGGTGAGTTTGTTTAATAGTCTTCTGAAAAATTATGAATGAATTTACAGAGTGGCAGGAAGAGGCTAAAAGTTATTTAAGAAACCTAAGAATAATACACAGAGCAGGTTAGAAGAATATTTTGAAGATGCCCTTGAACTGAATTCACAGACATAACATCTTGCCTGGGTGATGATAACTAAAATGTGTCTAAGATTTTGGCCATGTGTAGAGCAACCTTCTAAAAAACTCAAAGGTCTCTAATTGAGGAAATAACTTGGAGAACAGGTGTCTGTGAGATCTGCAGGCAATGCTGTCTACAGGAGTTTGACATCAAAGTTTGCCCAGTTTGTATGCAAATCCATCATATATGCAGAATTTTTTAAGAAGTGGGTTAGAACCTTTCCTGTCTTTGCAGTGCCCAGGGGATTTGCATACATTCATGCTTCTATAAAAATACCAAAGTATTTACTTCTACTTAACTGGGTAGAATTTGCACAACCTTAGAGCTAAATGCCAGTGCACGCATTTACTTTCAAAAAAAAAAAGACATTAAAAGAGAAAAGGACAACAAAAATACAATCATATCACATATTAAACATTATGCAAAACCTGAAATAAGATACAAAAATATCTACTGCTTAATGCAGAACTTACATCTTACATGTTTAGGTAAGGAACAATTTTGACTCCTATTGAATCTGTCTGTCATGTCTTAACTCACAAAACCATGTTTTGTTTGTACTTTCTTTGTTCTTCAAATAGTACTTCCTATGCTGGGTCTAAGCCACAATAATAGATTTTTCTGCTCTGGTCTGACATGAAAATCAGGAATAGTCAAAAGACTGTAAAGCACATAGCCAAGAACATTATCAGGTGTTCGGTGTACAGAGTATGTCAAGAATAACACAAGCAAAGATTGCTTTCTGTTTCCTGGCAGAATGCACTTTTGTCACTTTCCTGCATGGAGTCACTTTGTTACAGCTGTTAAGAGCATTGCATGAGATGCTGAAGTTGTAAAGAACATGATATGGAATGGTGCTGTAGAAGCCAAATGTATTTGTAGAGACATTCCAAGTCCTAAATACCAATCTTCTTTATGGCAAAGGTCATTTATATGTGTATATGGTTCAAAGAAAAAATATTGACAAAACAAAAATACTGGTAATTTTATGGTATTATATACCCAGTTTGTGTGAGATAATGAAATAATTTTATGCTCTCACTTTTACTTTAGATACTAAAATTCTCCTCAGGGCCTAGGCAATCACTGTTTTTTTTCCTGCTTCTAATTCAGCAACAATCATATATAGAACATGTTCTGACAGTGCAGTTCCAAGGACTGGGAAGAATATTTGATGTTGAGACCAACACTTATCTGTCCAAATACATCACCGTCATTTGACTTCTGTTTTCCACTGAATTAGAAGGGTTTGCAGTGCTTAGATTGGGCATAATGTCAGAGCTGTTGCGGGGTTTTTTCCAGATAATAGTAATAAATGCTTTTTGTCTAAGGAGCTGTTGTGGCTTAACCTTAACTGCCACTCAGCCCCAGAAATCCACTCGCTCACTCTCCTTTAGTGGGATGGAGAAGAGAACCAGAAGAGTAAAAGTGAGAAAAGTCATTAATTGAGATAGGGAAAGCAAAACCCGTGCATGAAAGCAAAGAGCAAAATAAAGCAAGTAAATTGCTTGGGGAGACAAAATACCCTCACCCCTTCCTTCTTTTTCCTCCAGCTTTATATGCCGAGCATGACATCATACGGTATGAGATCAGCTATCCTGATTGTGTCTCTTCTCAATTTCTTGTGCACCCCCAGTATCCTGCTGGTGGAGTGGTGTGAGAAACAGAAAAGGCCTTGGCATTGTGCAAAAGCTGCTCAGCAGTAATGAAAACATCCCTGAAATATCAACACAGTTTTCAGCACAATTCCAAAATACAGCCCTATTCCAGCTACTCTGAAGAAAATTAACTCTATCCCAGCCCAAACCAGCACAAAGGCTTCCTTAGTTCTCTTCTACAACATCTGGGGCAGATGGAGAGCATAGCCTTCTTCTACGTTTACTCCTCCAAAAGCAATAAATGTCTTGAATAGAGTACTGCATTTCTTAAAAGATTATCCACAAGTATAAAAAGAAAAATTGCTGCTGTTCTTCTAATACCCAATTTGGGTGTTTTTCATGTGCAGTTTACTTGCACAACAGTTAATACTTGGATATTTGGTGCTCATAAGCAACTGCTTATCACTGTTCTGTCAGAGAGGGACTGAGGCTGCATAGTGTGAAATTCTTTCTCTACTGACTTAGCAGAAACTTTTATCACTTCTTGAAGTAGATCCAAACATTACCTATGTGTCTTGCACCTTGGATAAATTTTGCAGTTTCATTGAGGAAGCTTACATATACAATATTTAGATGTTTCATTCATTCTTGAATCTCCTTTCCAGATTAAAACCACAGACTCCTTGCTTTTGCATGACATATTTTAAGTGAGAAAGTATTCAAGGAAGAGACCACTTGTATGTCATGTTGAGAAGGTCTGCACTAAGCTGTTCCACTTCCAAAATCTCTTGATTTTCTAGGACATTGTTGAACTAAATATAAACTGCCCCAGAATAACTGTGTGAGGACAAGAATAATACATTGCGCATAGCAGTAGTCTTGCTGTGATGAATTTTGAAAAGCAGTGCAGGGTAGAGGTCTGGTCCAGCATGGACGGAAGACCTACATTCTGATGTTCCTGTATATGTTCATTTTCCAGAAATCTTTTTCTGTGATCAAACATGTGCAAGTTACCTTAATCTATACAGTCCTTTAAGTCGTCTGGGTCTTATCTTTCTCATGCATTTTCCATTACCAGAAGCAATGCTTTCCTTTTGGTATTTTCGATTTCATGAATGAGTAGAAAATTTTCTGTCTCTGACAAGTCAAATTTATTGCATTATTTATGGCCATTTTCCTCTCCCATCACTTTTCTTAAGACTTAGTTCATTTCAGAGCCCATTTCATACTTTTTTTTTGGCAGGGCATATGAGATGCTTTCTATATACTATAATTTTATTTCAAATAAAAATAGGTGGGTTTTTTGGTTTGGGATTTTTTGTGCTTTTAGCTATAGAAGAGTAACACAAAACCAAAAGGCACTGAGAAACCACCTGTGCATTATTAGAACTAAGCAAATAATTTCGGGCTTTTAGCAAATTTTTTGATGTATTGCATTCTACTTTGAACCCTTTACTTGTCTATATGTGTACACCTATATTTAATTTTATTCAGCTAAATTTTTGGGTGCAGCGTAAGGCTGTATGGGTGGCTTTGGAGCACATTCCTACTATCTGACTATCTTAAAGATTAGTTCAGTTGGTTAGAGCCTGCTGCTAAATACTCCAGGATTTTGGGTTCAATCCCTGTATCAGCCTTTCACTTAAGCATTTGACTTGATGGTCCTCGTGGGTCCCTTTGACTAACAATATTCTGTGATTCTATATTTTAAGACCAAACTTTAATAATTGCTGCATTTTAAATTTTCTGTTCTTACTCTGTAATGCATACTTAGAGTTCCCATCATTTGTATAATTCCTGAATCTTTCACATTTAAGTGAGGAATTTATGCTGCTGCTTCATAACCCTATGTGAATGCTATGTTCCATAAAAATTTCCATACCCTCCTCAGTGTAAATATAGCCTTAATTCTAGTGCTGCTTGAAAACATTGCAAATAGGATTCCTTTTTTTTTTGATGTCTTACTCACATATGATAAATTCCTCTGCAGCTTCTGTGAGAACATAGCTTCTGTTGTGCAATTGTGTGTGTCACTACACAGATGATACAAATGTATTGGACATCTGTTTCATGAACAATGTCTTGTGCTTGACAGAATGCAATATTATGGACACATTCCTTATAGCTTCAAAGTAAAAATAAAATTCAGCAAGGAATGAAGACTGTCTTTAGTTCGTTAATCTTCTTCCTCTATGCCCTTGTGGATTAATCTTGAGCTGTGAGCTTGGATAAATATGCCTGGCAAGAAAATGCTCTCACTCACTCTTTCTTATTTTCATTTCTTCTTTTATTTTTTTTAACTTTTAAGCTCTCCAAACTCTGTGCCTAGAGTGCACAGACTAAAGTGCACATAATTATTTTCAATGAAGAACTCTCCAGTGAGATCTTCAAGTTTCATATGCAATTAGATTTGCTGGTGGTTCTGTCAGTCATGCATTGGCACCATACACTTTTAATTTACTCATAGTATGGAAGTCTGATTTGCAAAGTTAGTTCAAAGGCAACTTTTATTTATCAAGATTTCAGGTAAATGGGGAAATATTTTGGTCATTTTAGGGAATGGGGCTCAATCTAGGCAAATAACAAATTGCATTTGCTGTTCATTCACTTTGTTTTTATCTGAGCAAATTGTTGACTGTAATATGTGATCTAAACTCCAAAATGGATGCTGCCTGGTACATATCACATCATCACTATTTTCAAACATAATTTCCCACACATGCATGGTCACGTATAAGGAACTGATGCAAACAGAATCACAGGATCACAGAATGACACATACCTACATATCAGGATAAACACTTCTGTTGTTCACCCTTCTGTGCATGAGAGAAGCCTCTCTCATCCTAATATCCACCAGCTAAACAGAGTACCTAAATATTCTTGGTAATGCCTCCAGATAGACAAAAAAAAAAAAAAAAAGATAGCTAAAAGGGATTAACTGTTATGTTTGCTTTTCTGAGTGTGTGACAGGCATTTTTTATTAATCTTCAAGGAATGCAGTACTTATGAATGGAGGTAGATCATAAAGAATATATTTAAATTTAAATACATACATTTTCAGACCTGCTATGGAAATTTTCTATGAAATAAGACATTGTTGCATGTAGATTAACTTATCGTGTTCAAATGTGGAAGCAAAACAGATGATTGCTTGGACAACAAAGAAAACAGTATTTGGTGCAGCTTAACAAAGGAAAGTAACGTGAAAAAGAATGTGAAAATCATGTTTCTCTTCCTATCATTAATGGATCAGTTAGAGTCCTTTGGCTTTGTCAAGAGCCAAAGGTTACTGATAATTACAAATAATATCTGAATATTATTTCCTTCCATTAAGAAGGAAATAATAGCCTCTTTTAAGGAAGTTGGGGGGTCTATATAAACATTTTCCTTAAGAGAAATAATGTTGGGGATCTTTTTAGGCTCAGAGCACTTTATTTCTTCTACAGTTTTCTGTTTTGTCCAGAAGGTCTATACACATATCATGTTGCTTCAGTTTTCTTTTTTCTCAGCCCCCAAAAGCAGTTCTGTATTCATAAAATGTATACTAGTTTTGTATCAGATGAACCTTTCATCCTGGAATTGTAACACTTTTTGAAATAAATGATAAAGAAATTATGGAAATAGGTGAAAAAATTATTACATATATCACACTATATAAATATATAAAATTATATTATCAAATATATAAAATTATATATATCAAACACCTGTTTAATATCCAAAATAAACTATGGAATAATTGCAGCACGATACAAAGCTAGAGTTTAAAACAGAAAGCTTTTCTTTATTCCACAGTGAAATGGAATAAGGGGTATGTTTTTATCTATTTGTGGACATTTCAAAAACAGGAAAATGAAGTTGAATTCATGGAATAAGTTATTCACTGCTAAGTATACACTGCTCTAGCATCAATAGAAAAATCAACCACAAATGTACTGCAATAACTTAGCGACGTGAATGGGAAGTGTAGCTGTTCGATGATGCACATGAATACAAGATGCTAAATTGTATGAAAATGGCCTCAGGATATTGTTTCAGATTCTGTATTGGTTTCTGTGTGAATAACACTGCTGCAGTGGAAAACAAAAGAAAACAAACAACTCTGAGTTTTTCTACTGGTAAAAATATATCAGATAAAATCCAATATTCTTAGTTCAGGATCAGGAGTTCAAGTTAAATTATAAAAATTCAGTTGGGCAGTTGCTTTCTTTTTTGCTCTATTATCCTGGATATTTGTTTTCTTGGCAAAAAAGAAAAAAAGTCTTCACATCTTACTTCTCTTTTTGCTTTGATCCTTCAAGTGGGCCTAATCCCATGTTGGTAATAGCCTAATCCTCCAATATGGAAATTAATGTGGTGTCACACATATTCAGTGTTATGTAGTTCTAGTGCTAGAAGGGACAAAGAGCCTTGAAAAGAGCAAGATATTCTAAAAATAAAATTAATAATAATAATGATAATAATAATAAAATACCCAAGTAGACAAATAAGTAATGTTTTCAATAAATATGTAACACGTGGCAAAATTTGTGTAATGTTACTGAAAGCATAATTTGCTCCTCTGGGCTTGAAAGATCATACTTCTTTTTCCTTTCTTGGGCTAAACACAAAGGCATATATTTTGATTTCAGAGCACTATAAAGGCATAATATTCTCAGTGAAAAATATCAAGGCATGGATTTTTTCCTAAAATAGTCACATGAATCTTTGGAAGGTTTTTGGAAACAAATCCTAACATTTCCAACAGCTCATTCCACTGGGAAAACACATAAGAGAAGGAGAGAGCAACGGAAATGCCTCTTATCTTTTGAGAGGATGGGGTGAAGTTCTCAGGCAAATCCGGCAGTAGATTTGCCATTTCCATAACTTGTGCAAATGTGAAGGGGTAACCATCTCTTGGACTCTTCACAGGCTCACAGGTTTCAGGTCACAGATGTATTTCTGAAGACCTTTTGACTTAGGCTTGCTGTTAGGTTAGTAGTCCCAATATCCCTCTTGAAAATTACTTTCAACTATGCATGTTTGCCTCTAGATGTTCCATACATCCTCATAAAATTCTTTTACTTTCCCCTATGCTTTTCTTTTCCTTGTGAATAAAATAATTTTTTTTCACTCACCCCTGTCTTAAATGCTGCTACTGAGGGAATTAAAAAAAAAAAAAAAGAAACAAACAAAAAACCCCAGAATCCCCTGGGATTCTGGGACCCCAGATCCCAACCTTTTATTGAGCATTACATTTGAGAAAACTGTCCATAATTGTTTTGCTGATACTGTAAGTCTGCAAAGAGATTGAAAGTAACTTTAAGATTCATTTTAATGGGGATTCTAAGGGGAACTGAACTGTAAAATCATTGTCTGTAAGTCCATTTAAGAGCTTGTCCCTTCATTCCACATCTCTCTTTCCCAACAGCACTTAGAAATGTGTTTTTAATTATCTTGAACATCTGATTAATTTCTACATTACAAACTGCAGTCCTGGTGGGAAGATACTTGTCAAGACATAGCAGGAATAAAATACATCTTGTCTGAGAAGTATGGAATATGGTTAGTCCAGTTTTCAACTCCTTCATTACTGTTCTAAGCTTAATTTTTAAAAGCATTAATCTCAAAATATTGCTGGCAAAGAGTTTATTTGGTAGTTCATTATACTGCCCAGCAGGCAGCAAAATCAGCAAGAGCATGGGCTTGTTGGGCTGCTCCATATGTTTATTTGCTAGCATGTACAGAAAACAGTCTCACACAAAGATCCTGAAAATGCTGAATCCAGCAAAAATAGACAGAGAGGTGGAAGAGAGGGAGTGGAGGATGGGGACTGAAATGTGGATGGGAAATTCCTCACCTGGCAGAGGAGAAAGACATCAGGGCCCAGAGTATGCCCACAGGGACATGGGTACGAGCCCTGGTATGTTATGGGATCAGCCCTACCTGAGTCCCCTTAAGCTACCCTCTCCTTGTGGCACGGAGATGCCACTTCAGCCTTGGTTGGGGTTTGGCCCCCAGGCTGTCCCACAACTGCAGGCTGACCTCCAAAACCCACAGAAACCTGAGGCAACAATACTAAAAGACAAGTCAGCCCTGCAGCCTTCTCTAATGCTCCAGCATGCAGAGAAGCTCCTGCCCCCCTGCTTTCCACATTGCTCAGTGGGATAAGGTGAAGATATGGGATTTTCTGGATGGTAAAATGACTGCTGTCCTTTCTAAGACTCCTCATTCCCACTCAGTTCCACTTCAGTGATCAATTTTAGCAGTACAAGAGAGGCAAAACAATGATGAGCACTGCAAAAGTGGAGGAGTCATTTTGATACCATGTATACTATTACTAGTTTGGTTTTATTTCATTTTCAGAGGGCAGCTTTAGGGGGTTCCCCTTGTTAAATCAAGGACATAATCCTTCATGTTATACAAACACAGAAGAGAATAGCTGAGCTTAAGTGTCTAGTCCCAAAATCCACATGGAAATCCTCCAGGCAGCTCTTCTGCCGCACAAAATGATCCATTAGAGGATGTTTCAGCCCCAACAGGTAGCCTTGGATTTCACTGCTGTTATTTTTCCCATACTGAATGTCACAGACCATCTCAGCAGTACATTGAGCAACATGATGGACCTCTGTAGCTTTTGTTGCTCTCCTGAGCTCCTTCAAATAAAGAAAACCTTGTTCAATGAAGTATGTTGTTGTGGTAGGACTTTCTAATATATTTCTAGAAGTCAGGTATACCTTGTGCTTAGAAGGGATTGGTAGAGACTGCAGTAGATCCATGATGGCCTTAAATTCCCAGAAGGTTTCATTAGTAATCTTGTACTGAACCCAGAAAATTTTTGATTCCTAAACGCATGGGTTTTTTATGCAAGTGACAAATAAGGAAAAAGGAAGAAACCAGGTTTTTAGAGGCATATAAAAAGCTATGGAAAATTATGTCTAAAGCATGAATTCCCAGAAAAACACAGCATTAGTAAATAATGCAAAAAGAATCTAAAGAGACATTTAGCTAATAATAGAAACACTGAGATTATCTTTCCCTTGGATTTATCCCTCAAATTCCTCCAAAGAAGAGGACATATTTGTGGGAAAATTTCAGTTGAGAACGTTCCTTTAGTAAAACACATAACCTTGAGACTTACTCCTTCATATTTAGAAATTTCTAGTGCTTGGTATGCTAGTGGTGGAGTACTAAAATATTTTACTAACTAATAATCAGCCTGTAAAATGGAGTTCATTGCCTGTGATATCCTACCCTAATGGCTCTGGCTGTTGTTAGAGTAAAATATTTCTGTGCATACAGAAATTCAGGAACCTCAAAAAACTTAGGACATTAGCAAGAAGTAAAGGCAACTTGTAACACCTTGATATTCTAAAGTCTTTAAACTGGCATATTTTTTGTCATAACTTAAGTAATAATTTGGTGTAATAAATGCTTGAAGACATAGATTAGTCACATGTGTCATAAGTTTTATTCTCCTCAAAACACTTAAAGGAATATTTAACAATTCCATTACACCTTCTCAGTAACCAGATATAGGTTTTAAAAAATGTTGTTAATCTGGAACAGTATTATAGCCAATTATGCTATTTTATTCCTTAGGTGGTTCCACTGACTTCAGATGATTTTGTAGACTAGAGTAAAAGTCATGTTAAAAATTAAAATTCTCTTTTTCACTCCTCCATACTTAGATGTCATCTCAACCTTTGGATATGCCACAAATTAAAATAAGTCCCATTACTTAAGTTCCTCAATCAAGCTTTCTAAAGTAGTTTTCTTTGTGAATTGGCTGCTACCAATTAGATCTAAATGACAGAACACTGAAAATAAATCCTACATTTTTGTACAACTCCCCCTTTCATCTAAATTGCAGAGGAGGACAGGCTGCTTTTCATACTGGGCAGGACAAATGAAATCAAATACATTATTTCACAAAATAATTTGAGCAAAATAAATAATTCAATATTACTAGATTATTGTAGAATAGCTCCTATGAAGCTATTGGAAAGAACAGACTTCCATGAAGCCAGTTCTGGCAGTTTAATTCGTGGAGGTCAGGAAGACAAGTCTATCTGCTTGGATAGACTTGGATAGACTTCTACAGAAGAGTCTTTGAAGAAATAGGTGCTGAGCACAAAGGTTTGATACTCCTGTGTTCTTTCAAATGCAGCCCAGTGTCAGTTTGACTATTTGAATGTGCCTGTGCCTGTAATTGTTCTGCCTAGTAACATATGAAAGTGTCTAAGACTAAAGTAGATTAGAAGAAACAGTGTGTAACTTTCATGCTACCTGATGCAGTTGTGTGGCATCCCTGCCCATGACAGGGGAATTGGAGCTGAATAATCTTTAAGTTCCCCTCCAAACCAAAGCATTCTCTGGTACAATACATTCTCTGTAGAAATGCCAATCCAAGCAAGATAGTAGTAAAGGTTTCTGTGAAATTTGCTGTAAACCAAAAAGTTTTAGGTTTATACTCACTATTTCCTCTACATCCAGGTTGAAAAGAAGTAAATTCCTCAGGAAGCAATGACATTGCATGTCAGCTCTGTCCTGTCTCAGTGTAGGATGTCTTCTAAAAATAGTACGGTGCACTACAACATAATATCAAAATTATGTATTCTAGTACCTAATTTCTCTCTTCCAAGATAAGCAAAAGCAAGACTGATAGAAGATGCTGCTTTAACAAAGTACCAATATCAGCAGCAAGAAAGATGCTCAAAGGAAAGAATAATTTTTGATTTCATAAGAAGCATTAAAAAATTAAGCTGAATTCTTTAAAGATATTGCAGTAATGAGATGGAGACGCTTTGGTCAGTCAGAATAACCCTAAGCGGTTGTTATTTAGATTCATAGCTGGTTTTATTGAACAATTCTTCATGCTTTTTTTCCATATAGTTCTTTGTTTCAATTGTGCAATTGGTGATTATTAGTAAATTAGAATGCAGGAACACACATGATGGAATAAGGACAAAGACGTCAAAACAACATAGACCCCTAAGCCTTTTTGAGTATTCGGCTCTATTTATCTCTCATTCCAAATGCATAGAAAATAAAGAAAATGTAAAATACAACTATTCCATGAGTAGGAATAGTTTTTCTGTTTTGTAGTATTTTAGCTTAACAGTGCATAAAAATCTCACTAATAATGCAGAGTGTTTTATATCCTTATGTCAATATTATATCAATATCCTTAGTCTAATAAAAGATATTGTCCCATGTTTTTAAAGAAAATTTGTCTGCTCTAACATGGATATTGAACTAAACAGCCCTAAAAGGAGGCTGTTTCAAAAGGCAGACAGTTGCTCTTTCTGAGAATTGGTCCTCTTTTGCATGCCACAGATTTACTAGTCATATTAAGAAAAACTTGACCCTGGGTCTCTAAATGTTTTCAGAATGAGGGTTGCTGATTCCAATGTCTATGTTTATTAATCCTAGCTATGATTATTAGCCCCATATAAGGTAAGCATTTTCAGATTATGATTTTAATAACAGTAATTCTGGGGGAGGCTTTAGCTAAACTGTCCAACTGAAATCAGGGTTATGATCCTTTCATAGCTGAGGTTAATATTGTAAATACCAGTTATGACCCTTGCTGAAGGACTGCTTCAGTAATTCACTGGAGTGAAATTACCTCAGTCTCTGGAAATGAAGATCCTCTAAAGGTTCTAGCAAGAAAGCAGACAAAGCAATAATGGGTAGTCAGTGCCACAGAATGGGATAATGTAATCTTCAGCCTTGCTTAATTTTGGGAATATAAAGATTTCTTTCTAAAAATTCAGATTAAAGAGAGAAATAAATTTTGTCATTTACACCTCTGACATTAAGCTGAAAAGCAGCACTGCAGACACCTGCTTCAGAATTGTCATTGTTTCCATGGTGCTACTTTCCATCACCTATTTTTAATAGTTTACACAACAAGATCAAGGGTGTCCCAGCTGTTACTGCCACTGTTGCTAAGCAACCTTTAAATCAGAGTTCAAGAAGACAAAGAATCATGCTTGAAAAATTTCTCAAGTGTCTGCTTTCCCCTTTCTTCTTCTGTCTACACTATTTTTCAGATGCCATGTTTTCTGTTCCTTTTTTTTTCCCCTTTCAAATTCTGTGTGAATCAATTGTAGTCTCCAAAAAGAATAAGCCACCTTCAAGCTACAACAGCCACTGTTTTATGCCTGAGAGGAAGCTGGGGCATTAAATAAAGGGCTTAAAACATTTACCTTTTTTTTTTTCAATTAAGTCCAAATATTTTTAGAGCTCTGCAACCTGCTGCTGCTGTTGTGTAACATCTGTGCATGACTGCATCATGGACTGACACACCGATCAATGGAGAGAGATTCAAAGCTTGGAGGGAATTTCAATGCCCCCACCCCCCTGTGCCTTCTGGAATCTTAATGCTGTCACCTGCAAAAGCCTCAGAGGTCGAAAGCACACAGCAAGAAGGAAAAGTTAGCATGGATGAATCTGGAGAAGTGTGAGGCTGGATCTCTGTCCTGGAATGCCATTATTTTTTAAACTTTGTTGCCCAGCCATTAACATCCCACCCCCTGCACTACTAATTGTATGACAAACAAACAGCAGAATGCCTTTTTAGTTAGATACATTAGCTGTGCTAATGTTAGAAGTAAAGCAGTGTTGTGGAATGTACGGACCAAGGAAAATCCTGTATTTCATTTAAAATCTTTGTTTGGCTCAGTAGCCTTTCTCTTATTTAACCCATCCAAACTTTCATGTATCCCAGTAATTTTTTTTCCTGTTGTTTCCTAGATTCTCCCTTTTCTGCTCTTGCAATTCTAAATGCTTCATCCCATATCTTACCTGCTTGATCTCTTTCCCTTTGCACCTCTCACTACAAGCCACTAGGGCAGTGTTCATTCTTTAACTTCTCTTGCAAATTTATTCTACAGGATTTCTTTTCTTTGCAAAATACTGTCTTAATAAATTCTCTTTCAAATTCTGCAGATGACATACACTTTTTGTAACTGCTCATCACCTGTTCATGCTTCCAAAGCCACCATTCTCACAAATCATGCTGTTTCTGGGTTTTTAAGCTTTACACTAGTCCATAGTTTTCCAATCAGATAAATTTGGTAATTGTTGCTATGAACATATTATAAGTTTCTCTGTGTGTAAGCCTTCTGATCATTTTCCCATGGGAGAACATCCTTTTGCTGTCTTTTACTCTGTATAAGCTTTCTGTAAACAAAATATCTGTGTCTGTTCTTCAAGGACATGAAATTGGTTGGCCTCCTCCTACCTATGAGGAGAAGGAGCTGAAATTACTTTATCTTTCTGATATTGTAAACTATTCGGACACATTCCCTGGACGAAGCAGCAGCAGGAGCATGGAGAATGCTCCCTGCTGAGCAGATATAGAAAAATACTAGAATTATGGAGTCATTTTAATAAATCATATTAACCTTCTGAAATTGTCGTCAAGAGTCTTTTCTTCAATGCATGGACCACGACGATAGGTAATGTCATATAAGCATTTAAAATAGCTCTTTTCAATAAGTTATAATTTTTTTGTTCTGCTCATGCTCAGTTGCCAGTTTGAAAAAAATTCCTTGCAAATTCAATGTTTATAAAAGTTTGTTTGTCATAGAGGCAGAACTGTGGGCAGCTCCATCACCTTTCCTGCCACACTGCTGCCTCAAAAGCAATACTCAAATTCAGAAACTACCTAGAACGTAAAATAGCTTCTTCTGTTTGTTTCTTCAGCCCTCAGCCTTACTGTTTGACCCCTTTATAGAGACTTCCTCATCAAGACTGCCAGTTGTGATGGTGCCACTTAATTTATTCTTATTTATTTGCTTGCTTATTTTCAGGAAACAGAACAGGGGGAGAAATACCTTAAAGAGGTATTGCCAGATGATGCAACCTTTGGTCTCATTCTTCTTGGCCAGACAAAGAAGCTGCCACAAGGAAATAAGTTACTTAACCTGTGAAAGCTTTTGACCTTTATTTTAATTTCATCTATGTTGGCGTAAATTAGGAGGAACCTCATCACAGTTACAGAATGGCCAGCAATGTAAAATTGCTGTAAGTAGAAGAGTTGACATTTAGAGTTTTATCCAAAAAGTAACTCCACTGCCAGTGTTTAATGTGCTCTCTAAAGTTGGTACCACTATACTGAGTAAATTAATAGATTGTGCTCCAGATTTATTTCATTGATTTCTGTGAATCCTGCCAAGGAAAGACAGTCTCTTAAAACTCCTAGGTAGAAACTTACAGATGGCAGTATATCTGTCCTCACTAATCCTCTAGAAATACTTTATGGTTTTGTCTGGATCCTAAACTCTAGGTTTTGTTATCCTAAAATTTTGAAGGAATACACTTCATTTGAATGAATGCTGTTGCAATATTATTTCCTATATGAAGCCCAAAGCTGTGAATAGGAAATTTTCTGGCAGGCTCATTTGGAAGTTGTCAAGTCTGCCTTTTTAAAGAAGAAATATAGGAACTGAAGCTCCTTATTATTATTCTGTAAGGTGTTTTTAACACCTTTGCAGTTAAATATCTCCTTCAGAGTGTCTGTGTTTAGCAGAATTTTCTTTACAACCATTTAATGAACAAGCTAATCTAAGAATGGCAACAGAATGTAGGCCCGGGTCTGCACCCCTGGCATCTGACTTGGGGGCTGAAGGCACACCAGCCCTGAGGACTGAGGAAGAAAGGTTAGGAGTGATTAATACACACTTGCTGCAAGAGTCTGTGCCTCAGCTTACCCTCCAGAGGCGAGCACAGTTTTACAGCGTGCAGCTGGATGTCAGCATGGAAAGCCAGTGCTTGGACACCAGCAGCTGCCACCCCTGCCAGAGCAGGAGCCTCTCCGGCAGCAGGCACGGAATTGCTCCTGAACAGCTCCCAAGAGCTGTTAGCACTGCTGTCTCAATAGTCAGCTGCATGGCACTAATTCCTCAGGATTCAAATTATTGATCAGGGCCTCTCTGGGCTAAGTGCTGTGCAAGCACACAATGAGAGCGGGGCTGTGTTTTTCCCTGAATAGCTGTATAGGTTCCTGCAACACACCCTCACGTGAGCATTTCGCACTCTGAGGGAACATTCCCTCACACTAACAAGAGGTCACAGGGAATATTGCTGCAAGTGCGTGTGCTTTGCTCTCCTGCTTCGAATCCTGTGTAAATTAGGATCCAAATCATGTAATGAGAGATTAAATTTACAGTGCAGCACAAGATAAACAAAGGAATCAAGGGTGATTTAATCGAATACTGCACCATTTTACATGCTCAAAACAGTTCAGCACAGCTATCACTCCTGGCATTTCAATTTCTGTCACTGTGTAAGACTAAATCAATATTAACCATCATGGCATAATACAAATGATAATAGCTTAAGATTCATATTTTCCTGCCAGAAATAAAATTTGATCTCATGATTTGGATTGCAAGGGTTCTTCCTAGAGTCTCTTAATTGCACTATGTGACAGTCACAATACTTTTCAACTTCTACTCTTTTCATGATAATGTCAACAGAAAGAAAATTATTATATTAGAATACAGGTGTATCTCAAAAGCTCTTCAAAGATCAGGACAAAGAATAGGAAGACTTCAGGCCTCTCATGGGTCAAATACTTATTAATATTAATAACTCTGCAATTTCATTGATGGGCTTCAGCTTTTTTCATTTAGCAAGTCTTCTGTTATGAAACCATCAAAGAGTAATTTATAAGCATTTGTTCAACTCCTCACAAATCACAAGTCATTGCCTTAAAAAACTCTGTAAAAGGTATTTTTATGACTAGACAGTATTGCAATATAATTAGGAGAACCAAAGAATTTTTAAAGCCATCCTGAAGCAACTAAATGATACCTAGCACAAATAAGTGGAGAAATGTTAAAACAGAAAACAAAGAAGAAATAATTGCTTGCTCTTTTCAGAGATATCATATTGCATTCTTTATTCTAGTTCTGGAAAACAAGCCACTGATGACCAGGAACAATTGATTTTCCTTCACAGCTGTTTTCTAATTACTTCTGAACACTGAAAATTCCAGTGGGTCACTCAGTTGTACAAGGAGTCCCTTCAATTGCTTTTCTTATTACAGCAAGTGTCCTGTTGGCCTCCTACCCACAGGTGTATCAAAGGTCTGGGGTGCTCTCATTGTGGTGCTGCCTTTTAGGTATGCTGAATGAGTCAGACATTTTACATTGCAAAGGACTACAATGAAATGCACAAGCCATTAGCACAGATGCACTTGCAGGACTTTTTTCTTTCCTGGGCCATCTGGTTGAATATTCCTAAATTGTAGGTGTCATTCATTAACTTCTGAGAGCTTCAACTTACTACATATTCATATGAATATGCACACACATGCACACGTATGTGTATACTTTAGAGAGAGACAAATGCACGTGTGCATTAATACCTATATATGCTGTAAGGTCAAGGATTCAAAAATCACATTAAGAAAGAGTGAAGGAATCTGATCCCTTCGTGTTCTGAATACTTTTTCAGTAAAACATGCAAAACATTGACAGAGAGAGCCATACCTAAAGTTCAGAAAAAGAACCTTAGAGCTACTATGGACTTTTTCAGGTATTATATACAATTACAAAACAAGGATAGCAAGGAGGGTTGTTTGGTTCTGCATTTTTCTTACTTGTGTATCTTTAATTCTGGCAATTCAACAACAATTTTGTGCTCAGAGATATTTTACCCCTTTACTCAAGTAGAGAGTAATGCCATATCTCTGCAGTTTCATACGAACTATATCTTACTTTATATGCAAATCCTGATATGCAAACAGTAAAACTCTTTTATTTCGACCTACTTCCACAACCCTTGACTTATACAGAAATACCTGATGAATTAGATAGAAATATAAAGACTCAGATCTCATTTTATAGTAAACTATTCCTGAAATCTTGAAGAAGCAGATTCCAGCAGATCTTCAAACGCTCAGGCTGCACTGAGCAGATTTCCTACAGTTCAGGAATGCATCAGGGTGAGGGTTCAGGCACATAGTTTTAAAGCCCAGGGATCAGCTGGAGTGAGATGAGAAAGGACCTGCCAAAGAAAAGTGGTAGGATTCTTAGAGCTTTATTCTATTAATTCTATTTGAAAAAAGGAACAAGTGTATTTTCTGCCAGCTAATGAGCGATTCTATTGGTCATTACAATAATGCTAAGTGTTTTGTGAAATTTTGGATATAAATACAATTACTGTATTATTTGTTGATCTATAGCAGAGGAAAGGCTAAGCAGCCATGATCTTATTTTTTTCTGCGTACAATAAGGAATAAAATTGTTATCAGAAATGTTATGTTGTGCTAGATGCTGGGATTTTTTTAGTAACAGGTGGTTAGTATTGTTAATAATATTGCAGAATCTTCCTTATTCTCTAGGTTCTGTGTAAGCTTAAGAGTGAATTTGTGGGAATATGTTCAACTTCCTACAAAATACTGGATTTAATAGATTGGATTTAGAATTTAGCAGTAACTTTATGCTTTGTTTGACTCTTTTTCCTTCTTCTTCTAGGAACAAGCATACCTCCAGATGCAGTTCCTAACCCAACGTGTGAAGTAATGCTCTATTCCAGTCCTTATTCCATATGGTATGTGGGACTTCGACAGCATTTGTAATTTCTTGTAGTCTTTTGTCATCTATTCAGTACATGCCTTTGTAAGGATCAAATAAATGCTGATCTTGTTTCTCCTCAACCATATGGTTCAAATAAAAACGTGCATTTCAGTCAAGGGAAACATTTGTTCTTTTTAGTCCTTGTTGGATTTGAGGAAATAGTCTATATTTTCACAAAAAAGGCTTTCTTTCAGAAGACAACAGAGCATTTTAGTTTCTATCCCTATTGTCTATTTCTAATTGAATTTTATTGCTTTTTACCTCCTTTGGAGTCAAAAATAGTTCCAAGGATCCAAACATCCATTTTGTTATCTGACTCAGTTGTGTTTAATGACCAGGGGTCTGGAAGCTCTGATGCCTCTCTCATTTGGCTGTACCCAGCAGCTACTTTGAGTCTGATGGGATCAGCCAGCTAAAAGTGAAGGTGGAACTGGAGTCTATTTGAGTATGGAGGCAAATTTAATTGAATGCTTTTGCAAAACTCTAAAGGAGAATTAGAAGAATTTGAATCAAGCATTCCAGATTAATGTTGCAGTAGGAGCTTTGAACAAGGCCTTGAAAATCAGTTTCTAGATTGGCACATGGATTAAACTAAAGCCTTAAATGAAATTAGTTCAGAATGCAATTATTGAATGCAATGAATTTCAATTTCTAATGAGTAGAAAAATGACAAATCTAGCCAAATCAAAGTGACTATTTGGTATTGTCCACAATATTCTATAGAGGAGATTGAAATTGTAACTTTGTTCTGTGTCACAAATATCTCTACTTCAATCCTTTTCCCTTCATGCTCATTCTGAGTCCTATAGTGAGTCACTTACACTTATATAATATAAATATTTCAGTCATCTAACTATGATTCTTTTTAAAGCTATTGCTGAAATAGAAACTAGTATCTCCCAGCACTGTGTATTCCTATAAGGCTTTTACAATCAGGATGATCACTTAATTAGCATGTTTGTTTCCACTAGGGTATACCAATTAAGAGATATAACCACACTGCTGTACATTCCTATTAATGCTTTTCTACATTTAAAGTAAGATCACACATTTCAGCAGGTGTAACTTTTAATGGTAACAGAAGATTTTCCAAAGGATATTGAGCTATTTTGCCATCTGTTTCTTATGCTGGTATTCTTAAATTACTAGAAACTAGACATTAGGTGGGGGGTTTTTTGAGCTTCCAGAATATTAACTTTATTTTATAGTTTTCAGAGATACATTCGAGCTAATATTTTAATAAAAATTCAGCTGTCCTGACTAATGATTCCTCAGAAGTGCTATTTCCACCGATCTGACCTCCCAAGTCATTTTGTGTGCATATTGTGCTAGGTAGTTACAGTAGAAATATGTTTTCTGAAAAATTAATATGTTGAGCCCTTTGCTTCTCTCTACTCTGCACACAGAGCTAAAGCTTCTTCTGCCTTTTCTATTTTTAATGCTGTAAAACATGTTTGATTGTGTTCATTATGACCTTGCTAAAAAAAAGAGACAAATAATGCAAAGTTTACATTTATTTCCAATGAATATTGAGCACAGCAGAGTTATCTAAATTGTTATGCTGTCTTCGCTACTATTTAAACTTATTGTGTCACATTCTTATATCCCACTTTAAAATCTATTTCATATTGTGAGACTTGGTTCTCTTCTAGAAGGACAAAATTTCAAAAAAGGAGGCTTTAAACACTCTGAAGTGTTTAATACATAATATATTCACAAAAGTGTCCATTAACAATGTCTAATTATTCTGAAATTTGCATTAACAAAAGTAACTGGAATATATTAAAAATTTGCTTTTAAATATGTGTGTACATTTTTCCAGTGTAGTGATATAAAGAATATCCATGATTTTCAACTAGATTTCTGCTAATTGCTCTGTTATACACCTAATTAATTCATTTAGAATTATTATGTCTACAGAAGACACTATTAAAAGCATAATATTGCAAGTTTCAAGCACAATTTCTGCAATATCTGGGTGTCTCATGTGTCTCCCATTTTAGGTCTGAGTCTTGAGCAATCACCGTATGTTTTATAGTCTTATTTTTTACCAATTGCAGTGTTACAGCTGCTAGAAGGTTTTCCAAACTATTCTCTTCCAAAATAACAGCTTAGTTAGTGGGCAGTTCTGACCACTCTTCTATTTTTGTAATGGGTGTGATGCTGAGTTAAAGGTAATAGCCATTTTCACAAATTCACAACTCCAGGAATTGATATTTCAAGAAGAGACATAAAATAAAAATTGTGTGACACAATTGATTCTGTTTCTCTTTCCATAGTACCTTTGACTGAAACAGATTTATAAAAATGAAATTCCCTTTTCCATTCAATTTCCCAATAGCTTTTGATTTATTTCACTCTTTTTGTAAAGTACATGTATGTACTGAAGACTATATAGTCATTTTTCTGTAAAGCCTGTCACTGTAAAACTGTTTTTTCTTTCTGTTTTGCCAAATTAAAAGTATTAATTTTGGACAATTAATATAAATTTGAATAAAGGAGAAGTTTTCCCTTAAACTTGGATTATATTGATTTCTTCCAGATATAAAAAATAAAGGAATGCTATTTCTCAGAACAAAACTTAATGAATGATTTTTGGGGTTTTTTGGGGTGGGTTGGGTACTTCTGGGTTTTTGGTTTTGTTTTGGTTTCTTTTGTGCAAGAATTTCACTAAAACATTCCAGCACAGATATAGAAGCAAAGACCTACTATTTGGTTGTGGGGTAATACTAAAACCAAGGTGTACCTTCTGCATCAGCTCTGACTCTCTCCAAACAGGGAGGGATTTTCTTTCCAAAATATTCACAGGGCCTTGACACAAGTAAACAGCCTTACTCCTGGGGGTTTCCTTTTTCATCAGGGGCTCAGTCTCAGAGCTGCAAGGCCTGGATAAGACTTTACCTTCAGATAAAGCTCAGACAGTCAATCTTTTGTCTACTTCCCAATCCAGGGAAGTAGAAATATGTGGAAAATATTTTGGGACTCAATGAAGAAATTAGTATGTATCAAAAACATTTCACCTTTACACATTTAATCTAAACAGACTGGTAGTTCAAGGCAATAGTGATTTGAATTGGTATTAATTTCCAAATTAAAAATCCTAAACGTAGGCCTCTTTTGGTAAGGATACACATGTGCAGTAAGTGGCTGACCTTCAGTTAATAGAATTAACAGCAATCTAGGGGTCAGCTCAGTTGCTCAGGCATTGTCATCTAGTGCCAATAGAAGCAGTCCCCATCATCCCAATAAGCATCCAAACCCCACAAGCACAGAGCTATGGAGCTTTCTTAAATCCTGTGTTATCACCCTCATCCCCATATCAAATATTGTTGTCAATTGAATGGTGCCTCTGACCTTTATGTGTGTCAGAACATGAAGAGTGATTCAGGTTATCCTAAAGCAGACACCAAGCAGCAGCCTGTTTAAGCCCAGGCTTGCCCTAGTTCTTGATTTCTACTTCTCCAGGATACATTGTCATGCAAATAATTCAAATTTAAACAACAGGCATAGAATCTTTTATAATTATGCCTCATTCAATTGCTGCTCGTCATGTCAAACACAGGCCAAAAAATGTAGGATAACAGACACTAAATGGGAAAGAGCCAGCATATATTTTCCAGGAAGAATGGATCCAGCAGCATGCACAATGAAAAAAAAAAAGACATAAAACACCATCCTTGTGGACAAATAATTTGTTATAGGCTTATAGTGATAATTTTTTGTTCGGCAAATTTTTGAGAATGGTTTTTAAATGCAATTTGTAATGAAAATAACACAGGAAGATATGTTAATGCTGATGGTTTCAAGGTGCATCCTATTCTGAAGTTCTCAGAAATCATACATGTCACAGTCTTTAAAAAAGCCCAAACCAAAGCCACACAGATGAGGCATACTGGAACATAGAATAGTTTATATTATTTAATAATACATAGAAACACAAGTGGCTTCTATTTAAATTAAATTAAATTAAATGAGAATCTGAGTTCTACAGCTTCAGTTTCCCACAAGTCTGATTCCTCTCATTACAAAATTTTTGAGATGAGAGACTCAATATGAGCAGAATTAATATATGGAGTGTAAGATAATGTCTCCAACTAAAGACTGAAACTGGAAGACTGATACAAAGATTCAGTGTGGACATATTGTGCTGAATCTGAATCGTTGTGCCCTGGCAGCCAGGAGGGCCAACCCTGTCCTGGGGTGCATCAGGCACAGCATGGCCAGCTGGGCAAGGGAGGGGATTGTCTCGCTCTGCTCTGAGCTGGGGTGGGCTCACCTCGAGTACTGTCTGCAGTTTTGGGCACCACAATATAAAAAAGACATTAAACTATTAAAGAGTGTCCAGAGGAGGGCCAAGAACATGGTGAAGGGCCTTGAGAGGGAGCCATATGAGGAGTAGCTGAGGTCACTTGGTTTGTCCACCTTGGAGAAGAGGAGACTTAGGGGAATCCTCATTGGAGTCTACAGCTTCCTTGTGAGGGAAAAAGGTGGGGCAGGCACTGATCTCTTCACTCTTGTGACCGGTGATAGGATTCGAGGCAACAGCATGAAGCTGAGTCAGGGGAGGTTTAGGTTGAGTATCAGGAAAAGGTTCTTCATCTAGAGGGTGGCTGGGCACTGGAACAGGCTCCCCAGTGGTCATGGAAGTGGTCATGGCCCCAAGCCTGTGAGAGTTCAAGGAGCGTTTGGAAAATGCTCTTGGGCACGTGGTGAGACTCTTGGATGTCCTGTGCAGGGGCAGGCATTGGACTTAATGATCCTGCTGTGTCCCTTCCAGCTCAGCATACTTTGTAACTCCGTGATAATATCTCCAATACTGGGACAGATTTCTGTATTTTTACCAGCAAACAGATGAATAAGGACTACCTGTCTGATTGACAAAAATTGCTATGCTGAGGCATATGGTGATGTTTTTTGAGGAGTCATTTCTAGCAAACTATTGTTCCGTATGAAGTCACAGTCAATATTTCAGTATGGATTTGTAACCTGAAATTAAATCTTCACAGGATATGAGGATGATCCATCTGTGTAATTGCTACTTCTTAGAAAGGAAATTTTGGGAATTTCCTCAAGGAGTTTTAAAGCAATTCACAGTAGTATAAAAATGCAGTTTTTTCTTACTTTTTCAACAGAAATGAATAAAAAACAGATATTTTCACCTACTTACTATATCAAAACCTTCAGCAAGTATTCATCTACTTGATTAATTCTGTTGAGAGTTCACATGTTGATGTCTTTCAATATGTTCAAAACTGCTTGTTGATTTTAAGTTTGTCACCATCAACTCCAGCATTTACATGAGTTACAAAAGTTTACCTAAAAATTATTTGTATTTGGCGTTTTAGGTAACTTTGGTTTCTATTACTTCAATAAGGAACAACATTAATATATGCCCAGACAAAGAAAATAGATGGAATTGAGCCGAGACAGAAGTTATCCATAGTAAGACAATTCCTACTTAGAATAACTATGATTCCAACAGTAGCTGTTAAATATTTTGCCTTGTTTCTTATTTGAATGGCTGGTTTCAGCTTCTAGGTACTAACTCTGGATATAAGAAAAGCAAACACCTTCACCTGTTAAGAAACCTGATAATCCCTATTATTTTTTTCCCACTGAAATACAGCTGCACTGTAATCAGCTGCCATCTCCATCTTCTTCTTACAAGCACTGAAGCCTGCTTTGCAAAAGCCTGAAGAATTGCACCATTTACAGGGGGGGTTTGTGGCACTTTGCTGAATTCTGTGCAAATGGTTCAGTTTTGCAGCATTGTTTCAAGAAGTGGGAACACAGGAATTGTGAATGGCATTTCAATATTAAAACCTCTCTATATCTTACAAGAAAAATTTCAGTGCCTTGCTTCTGCTCTTCCTATTAGTCTTTTTGCCACAGCATCTCACTGACAAGAGGCATTAAGTCGTTTGTCCGCTATGGCTCTTATTTCCTCTCTGGAATCTTGATTTTTACTAGACATCTCTGTCTTCTGTATAAATTTCCTGCACCACTTGCTACAAGACATTTGACTTCTTATTTGGTTCTGTTGAATCTGGCTGTGAGTAAATGGTCCTGTTTAACTCAGAAATCACGCATCAACCTTATTTCTGCATCTTCATCTTTATTACTAATTGCTCCAATCTGTTCAACATCCATCAGTTTTATCCATGATTTCTGGCTTTTTTCTGGACCATTTCTAGGTATGTGGCATAAGGGTTGGATGCCAAATAACCTAACATTTGTGGAGTTCCACTGGAAGTGGTTGTTCCCCATTGATACATACCCTTTTGAGATCCATCCCTTGGATTTTGTGATGTAATCTGTTGATACTGCATGGTGCTATTCAGAGTTCTGGGTCACAGTGTGTCCTATGCCTATCATGGCCAATGTATAAAATATCTGCACTTTTTCTAGACAAATTTTGTATTCATCAAACACTAGAATCGGTTTATTTGACTAGATCTAAGTTATGTAAAATTATTTTGGCTGGCATTAATTGTATTCCTATCACTGAATTTCTTATCAGTGAATTTTATACCAGCATTTCCACTATTGCTTAGGACTGACATAAGGCTTACTAGCTACTGACTATGGCAGATTAACAATTCTTCAAGCTGCTGGAATTTTCTTGTTTGGAGATTTATTAAAATGAACATCAGAGAAGCAGACATTTCCTCAGCCAGTTTTTAAGGACTCTTGAATATTATCTTAATTGAATATATTTATTCATGGTAGATGATGCTTGAAGTTTAGCAGCATGAAGTGCTGTGATTTTCCATCACTTTCATATCCTAAAATATAAAATATACTCTCTTTTTTTCTGAGGAATGAAGTCACTACCTCACAGGGAGACAAGATAAAGGCATCAGGTCCTCTCAGCAGGAACCAGGCTCTGTTGCTGCCACAAAGATGAGAATTTAACTTGACTGGAATAGGACAGCAGTTTTAAGTTACTCTGAAAGGATCTCTGCAAACAACAAGATGTCTCAGTTTTTCAGCAGTATCTTGTTCAGTATTACCATTTTCCTGAGTCTGGAACCATAACCTCACCCCCTTTCCTCACTTGGCTCTTCATGAATTGATTATAGGCAGTTCCTGACATTTTGCTATCACTACGGAGCTAGTTTGTCCTTCATTTTTCATGTTTCATTTTCTTGGTTGGTATACTAAGCAGGAATACTTATAATGGATATATTCTCTTTTTCATTTATTGAATAACTCCTAGTAATGATTTTGTCATACCTATCTTGCAGTGAATATTGCTTTAAGATGAGATGGTTAAGAGATGGTTATCTCAGTCAAAGAATTATTCTAGTATCCTTACATTTCCTTATCAGTTTTCAAAATTTCATCACTTCTAGTTATTGTTTGGCTGGCTATTTTCTGTTCTCATCTATGTTTCTCATCTATGTCATAAATATATGTATAGATAAAATAATATTTAAGTACATCTAATATCTTAGGTCTATGAAATAAATATATATAGTTATATATAGTTTCTATTTC
Source organism: Leptocoma aspasia (assembly GCA_013399835.1). NCBI lineage: Eukaryota > Metazoa > Chordata > Aves > Passeriformes > Nectariniidae > Leptocoma > Leptocoma aspasia. The sequence goes on from VXAX01003836.1 coordinate 525,289, forward strand.
TGTCTCCTGTCTTGACTTGTTTTGCTAATGTACATTTACAAAACATTGTTCTTCATGATTATGGACCCATACTTTTTTGCATGCCAACTCATCTTTTTCAAAAACTCCCTACATTCATTCATATTCTCTCACAGTCTATCACTTTTACTTCCTTACAGACAATTCCTATCATACTTCTTATACTCTTTAAAAAAAAATCTATTTATAGTGTCTGACAGAAGATCTTGAAAGCTGAAAGGTGATCATATCAAAACACTAGTACTACTAATCGTATAAACTATTATCTTCTTTCCTCTGGAGTACAGTTCCCAAGATCACTTAAGGTGCTATTTCTGATGAAAACCCCCAAAACACAATTTGAGGGGAATTTTCCTGCTTTTGTAACTTTATGTGTAAAATAATGTGTAAAATAATAATAAATAATAATTATAAATAATAAATAAATAAATAAGTAGACAATTATTTTGGACTGGGAACCCCAAGCAGCCAAGACTTTATTTCAGCTTTATGACATGAAGCAGGCCCTGATGAGCTATTTGCACTCTGGCTTCTCTGTTAAATAGTGCATCAAATGATAAATGCATAAGTGCAAGGGCTCAACAACTCCCAGTTTTGCAAAAAAATCTAAATTCTTGAATTTTTTCAAGTTTTAGCAAACTGGAGGAGGAAAATATTATGGAAAATAGTAAAAAAGTGGCACTAGCTGAACTTATTAATAAAATGTGTGGGTTTGGAAAACTAAGTAGTTTTACCCTTTTTGTCAATGTATTGCCAACTGAGAAAAAAATTGACATGGACTGCCCTCTCTTTGAGGGGCTGATTCTAATGATGGAAATTACTTTAGTTTTTGAGAAGTATTGCACCGTTGAGTAATTAATTTACATTTTGTTTAAGTAATAAAGAAATCCATTTTACATAGGTTTGTGCAAATATATTTAGAATAGAATGTATAACCTTGATGGCTATTTAGCAAAATGTAATCAGGTTGTTACATTCAGATCATTTTCTGTACTGAATTGATGGATCAGTAGATAAAGCTTCAATTACAGTCACAGAATTGTAATTTTAATTGGAAAATTACATAGGCAGTGTTCACTATGACCAGAAAAAATTAGACTAATGAAAGCAACAACTAAGTAATTTTTGAGATTATGCACTGGTATTAATTAAAGGAAACATCTTTTTCATTATAGCTGTTAAAAGTCTTTCAGGGGCTGCATTATAAAGACTGCCTTTTGATGGTCTGGGAAATATAAACTAAAGGCAGGAAGCTAACATTTGGCCCTCATTCTAGATTGTATCTATTATTTGATGTGGGAATTTTAGTACTGTCAGCTAGTGAGCGTCACTGCTTGAGTTACATGCTTTACAAATTTAGGAGAGCAGAACCTTAATGCCTTACTGCAATAATAAATATTTGAACACTATAGAGGTAAAAATACAGTTTAGATTTTCCAAAAATGTCTAAGGGTTCTGTAAACCAACTCCCATAAAGGTTGGTGCCCCTAGGCAGCTTTGAAGAATATCCAGCATAGTAGTACTATTCTGTCTTTTAGAACCTGTAAGAGAAAGGGAGATGCACTAAAGAAGGCAAGATCCTCTTATGGCATATGGGTTGGTTACTTGTTGTGCCCACAGGTTTAGCATGGCCCAACCACGTCAAGACTCTTTTCAGTCTTTAAGAGATCACTTTTGTATTTTTAGCACCTACAGTAAAAAAATTGAAGCTTGGGAAAAGGTAAACTTTGGAAACTTGATATAAAATTATATAAGATATAGGTGACTTTGGTGACCTCATCTGACTAATGCCTCAAGAAAAATTACACTGTCTTTGGTGAAACTGTTACACAGTTAACAATTACATATGCATTCTAAATTGTATAATACGTATATATAATATATATAATTGTACAGCAATAAGTCAAATCATACCCCAAAACTCGGAATCTGGGAGGATCGATGAAAATAAGGTGACATTTAGAGACGTATGGTATTTCCATTTGGAAACCTTTATGTTTTGGGAATATTTTGATTTAAGAAAAAATCTGAAATACAAACAGAAGATGAATTAAAGATGGCAAATGCATCTCAAAATTGGGACACCAGATGAGACTTTCTCTCTGCCAAGGAGGTAAGGAACTCTGAACAGTGCCTCCCTGTTGATACCATGTTAGCTTCATAGTCAATGTTATAAATTGAGCTGTGTGGTCAACTGCTTACTTTTTCTTGCTCAGATTGGGGCTGTATCTGGCTTTCTGAATAGAAGGTAAAATAAGGTTGTGATCCACAGAGCACCTAGTTTCTCTTTGTACATTTTCAGCACTGCAATCAATAGTTGCTACAGACCTGTGTGTATCTGCTCTTTAACATGCAAAGACTGTCAGCAACGTAATGATAATTGTAGCAGTAAAGGTGTTTAATACTAAAAGGTTCCTGAGAAGGAGACTCCACTTTCATACAAAAACACTGCTAGATGGATGTTCAGGAGATACAGAGTGGTAAGAGGCAGGTTTTCCATACCAAAAATGTGAAGAATGCGTTCCTTGTGTTTTTGCAATAAGAGAAAGAAGGTTCTGCTTTTATGAGTGTCTGTGAAGCAGCTTCTTTCTGCGTGCTTCTCATTCCAGTTCTGTCTACTTATCATTTATGACAACAAACATAATGGACCTACTAAGCTTATAATTTCCCTTTTTACCATTCTATTTTCTGCATCCTGGAGTTCATGAAGATCCTCTTGGAAATGGAATATTTGTACTTTTTAATTTTCTCATCTCCTTCTCCTCAGCCTAACTGTTCTACCTCTGTTCTCTGTGATATTACAGAATTGCAATGAGTAGGACTTTGTCATAGGAATTCTTCCCTTTACACTACTTATTGTGTAAACAGAAAGCAAGAATTCTAGGAAAAGAAAGTATGATTTATGATTTAGACAGCTAGAACTGCCTACAGGAAATTAATTTATCCCCATCTACATGAGAAAGTCCTAACATAGTGTTAGATAAGTCACCTAGAGTTTCCAAATTATTGTATTATTTTTAGTCTCCACAAAAATTTCATATCTGTTTTTCAGAAACACCATATCCCTATATCTATTATTCAATTGTACACAATTTGTGTTTTGGGTAAATAATGCTGTGATGCAATAAGTTGTGAAACAAACCAGGCCATCTTCAGTTAGGGAATTCAAAATTACTACAATCTTTAAAAAAAAAAATACACGTATCTTACCTCCTTGTCTATTAAAAGTGAATAACTATATTTCATGTCACAAAAATACCAAGAAGATTAATAAATTATTCCTTTGATACATTCAAACACTATAGCAGTGTCATGGAAAAACTCATGAGAATATTAATAATTCTGTATTCAGACACTCAATTAAATCATTTGCAGTAAACAAAGCATGATGCTGAGCCCTGAACAAAGGGAGTGAAATGAGAGCCTGAGCTGTTTCTCATATGCTGAGCATGAGCTTTCCCAAGCAATAAAAAAATCTGAGAGACAGTCGGAAATAGTACAGTGTTTAATGAACAAATGATGTATATCCTGCATTATTATCAGCATTAATTCTGACATTTCCTAAGTTTAGACTTCTGGGCTTTTAACTCCAGTCTTCTAACACATTTTTGGATGCATTCTAGCAAAAGTAACCTTGAGTGCTTTAGTCAATGTAGTCCTATTGTAGTCCTACCAGGCTGCACAAAAACCCTGAGACAATGACTGTCCTTAAGATGTTTTCTGTATAAATAGGTGCAGTTTTTTGAGAGCGCTTTACATATTTAGGAATTTTTCTTTAATAAGAACAGTGTTTGGTGTTTTTTTCTCTTGCTAAGGCTTTCAAAGTGGCATACAGATGAGGGCAGCCAAGTGTCTCCACCAAAACAGCTTTCTTAAGGATTGGCTTACGGTGTGGTTCTCAGCCAGAGGTCAGGGTATTACAGCCACCCTGCCCGGATCATGTTGCTGAAAGGGAAATGAGTCTCCTCTAAATCCTAGCTATACAGGGTAGGCTCCTGGCAGTGGAAGGGAAGGTTCTGGGATAAAAAGATTGTGACTTTCTGAGCTATAAACAGGAATCTCACATGGTTTAGTGCAGACATTTGAAAGTTGCTGGAGAAATATTTTCTGTAGGATTCAGGAATTCCACCCAGCCTTTACAGACAGCCTTTAGCTGAATATTTTGTGCACACAAACTGAGCAGTCTTATTCTTGCTGATTGATTCTCAAATTGATATTGACTTTCCAATTCACATTCCCCTCACTGAGTACCTTCCATTCATCCATCTATCGTATTTCTAGCATGCTCATCACTGCAGCCTGTCAAGGCCTTACATAAATCATCTGAGGCATAATCATATGTCAGATACCTATGCAAATGATCATTCTGTTTGCCAGTCCCTATAATCTAGTAACTTTCAAAAGCACAAAAAATTGTAATCCCTTCCTTTCTCTTGGCATTTCGCTATACAATCTATTCATCTTGATCTATTTGCCTGTTTCCTTTACTGGGAATAAAAATCATACTTTAGCTGAAACAGAGCTGATAGACATTATAACAGTCGTCATGAAATCCAAAGCAAAACATCAACAATACTGAACTGTAGAGCAATATATAGAACAGTGCATCTTGACTGAATTTATGTAAATCAGCTTAAAATATGCTTTTGGGGGGAAAAGAAAACAAACCCAAAAATAAAACAACAAAACAACCTACCACGTCTATTCCAGACTTTCATTTAATAATTTTTCCTGTAAGAATGAATTAAACTTGCAACGAAAAGAATGCCATGTTACTGCAGTATTTGTGATAAATCACTACAAATTCAATTTCAATAAGAAAACAGAGAAGATACAAGAAAAACATGTATGATTTTGAATTATGGTGTATCTCTTACATTAGAATGATATTTAAAAATGGAATTACATCTTTTCTGATGTGGAAGAATTTTCCTGAGCATTTTTTTGCTTATGAACTAAAAAGAATAAATAAATAAAAACATTCATTTGAAAAATAAAAACAGCTAGTTAAGAAAAACATCTTTGTTCTCAATATGATAGGTGACCATGATATTTGGTATTTTTCTGTTTATTTTAACAAATAAGTGTAACATTTTAATACAGATACTTTTCTTACAATGTCACTCCTTTCCTTTGGAGAAAAAAAGAAGTGTTTCCCAATTATTAATTTTGTCCATTTTTGACAGAATTTTTACACCAAATTTTTCAAATTTTAAATTTCAATTAGTATGTAGTTCAAATTATTTTCCTGAGCCAGAAGGCAGTCATGAATATGTTCTACTACAAGGAATTTAAAAAACATTTCAGAAAACTCAGTGTGCTTTTTCCAAACAGGGACAAAGACCCACTTCTAATAAAGAAAGTGTGTGTTTTAACTTTACCATTTAAAATTTCAGTGTGTTCTCTCATCTTTATAAAAGGAGCACATCTTAAAAATAAAGTAACTATAGCAGTGATAGTTGTAGTAGTCAACAAAAAATGTAATTGAAATTAAATTTAATAATCACCTAAACTTGGAGGAAAAAAGGCAGTAAGAAAGAAAGGAAAGGAGAGAAAACACATCGTATTTACTTAATTCTTTTCATTGCTAAATTTACTAACAAGAAGTAACCAAAATATCTACAGATGTCCTAAAACTGCTTTTTCAGTCAGAACATGAAAGCCTAAAAATTCCTTCATTTTTTAACTGTTTGTCAAGTCTGCAGTGAAAAGTGGTGGGGTTTTTGCCATCAAATGACCTTTCTGTTACCCAAGAGTAGAACAATTGAAGCATTGTTAAAAATATTATTTTCCATCACAGACAGAAATACCTAGTCTGATATATATATATATATTTGTTTCTATTAAAGGTAGAGTCATTCTTATGTTATATACATAAGAGGCCTTTAGATGTCTTCAGAGGATGTGTGGAGGATCCTGGTTGCATGGGTCCTAGAGACACAGTAAAAAGCCATAGTCTAATTGATTACCAACTGTTAGAGCAACAAAACTATGACAGTTCCTCTTCGCGCTTTGCCTTTCACCAAACTCTAAAAGTAGGCTGGGTCATGCTTCTGCCTCTCAGATGGACTGGGGTGTGTGGCAAAATGACCTCCCCTGCAGAAGAGAAGGACTGGTATAGGACAGAAAGAGACTGCCTTAAGAAGGATCGGTCTCTGGTCTCTGCCCCAGGAATTACCCCTGACTGCTTTAATCTGCCAATTGCCAGCACCAAGAGGAACCAATGGGAAGGAAAACCTGCCCTGTGTGGCAAATCTACTGTTTTTCTCTTCATTTATGTAACAGAATAAACCGTGACTTGGCTTTTCATCCTGAAGTGGAAAAATTTCATTTTCCCCTATATTTCTGATAAATTTTAACCTAAAGAACTGGATTAAACTCAGAAAGGAACTGTTGGTCCATGAACTAATTTCTTCTTAGAGCCTTTCCATCTAGGACAGCTCAAACGTGCCTCCTGTTCAGCAACTCAATCTTTCCGTTCCTGATTTTAGGTATATCATTTCTCTTGTACTTTTTTAAAGGAGATATATAAGTCCTCAAAAGGGTCTTGGATCCTATCTCAAGTTGGATACCTTTATTTTTGAGTAGACCACTGTTGTACGGATTAGCCATATCAAAAACCAGTGATGGATAAAGTGACAGCTATGTTTATTTACTTCTAATAAAAATATTTATTCAACTACAGTCAGTCCTACCTGACTACCCAGTGGAACTTTGCTGAGGATATACTTAGGGCTCTGCAAGATCAGGACTCACACCTTCATGAAATGAGTGAAATTCTTCTCATGATAACAAAGGGCATTTTTCGGATAATGTTTTGTTGGTTGCAAGTTCAAGTATTTTTATTTCTGTCTTGGTGCATTTTTAATATTTGTCAGTTTCATTCCAGTTGAAGGACATTTCTTCAATGATGTTGCTAAACTTGTTAGGTAGGTGCATTTTTGATATGTGGTATTCTTGTGTAAAGTAAATTTATCTATATTCAATGTGAATTTCTGACATGCAGCATCACAGATACTGACAAATGATTGATTAGATTTGACAGAGGAAAATGAAGTATACTTGATATAAAGCATCTATACTGCGCTGTCAATACTTTGCTGTGCAGCTGGGAAGACAATTTATCTATTTTCAACCTGCTTCATTTATTTCCCATTTACAATTATAAATAAACTTCAAATGTTTCTCTTTGTTTTGCTTCACCTTTCTCTGCTCCTACGGTTGCTGTCCTACCATGCTCTGCACTGCACTTTTTGAAATATATGTTCAGGAACACTCAGAATTTACTAACCCTGCCCAAAATTTATTATCTTACACAGTGAGAAATGGAAAATATTTAGTTAAGCTCCAAAATACTCAACATGTCATGAATAAAGAAAAAAAAAGTCTAGCAGAAAAAATAAAATCCCGATATTTGTAAGCGTCTGTGCTCACACAGCCTGAGAGAGGTTTAGGCATAACAATCGCCTTTGAGTGGAGAAGAGTTGTAAACATTAGCTATGTTATGGAATAATGTCCTTGAGTTACGTTCATGCTAAAACTACCAATGGAGTCAGATGAATTACCATAAAACCAATCAGCTCAAACCGTAGCAATCTGTCACTCTATCGAGCAACACGAAATGCAGGGACAAACGCAGCCACACCCGAGAGAAGGCAAAGAAGAGAGAGACTTTATTTTGGTTTTCTCATTATATAGAGTTCTGGAAACGACCATCGATTGGAAGGTGAAGCTACCACCTCTCCAACCACACTGGTCAGTGACAAAGTCCATCAAACCTTTCTCCTCCCAGGAGAAGGAATGAAAACCAAAAAGACAGTTAGAAAAACATGTGCATGTTTACAAAAAACAGTGTGAGAAACTCCATCACAAGAATGAAAACATCAGAAGGCTGAAAAGTGAGAGTAACAGCGATCCATGCTATAAAAACTGCATGTTTCAAATAAACTTTCTCTTTTGCCGTTCACTGACTCAGAGTGAATCTCTGCCTCTTTTCTCTGGCTCCGTAGCGACAAGTATCCCACTTAAAGGAGCAAAAACATTTGTATTGTACACATTGATAGATAAACATTAACTTTGTATCAGACACTGCCCAATATTACTCCTATGGAAATAAACTCCTCAAGACAAGACATTTGTTTAGAATTATATCCAATATTAGTAGGCAATGAGTGTGTGGGCACTAGGAACTTAAAGTACTTAAACTTGGGAAATTCTCTGAATTTCCCAAGTTTATTGCAGTAACAGTACCTCACACCTTGTTTTATTGGCAAGTTCTTTTGCAGAGCATAATTAAATCAATAAGTATATGGGCATGACACAATGTTCTGGTAAGTTTCAAGCTGAGGAAATGTAAATTGACTACAAGCTATTTGCAGAAAAAGAGAAAACTTTTCTTAAGGACACAACTCTCAGCCTAAAAAGCCATCGCCAAGTTTATCTTAGGTATGGATGGCTGCATCTGTAATGGTTTATGAGCTTCAAAAAAGACCCTAAGGTTTAGATTTCTGGCTGTAAATATTTAAAACAGAGCCATTCCCATTTTTGCATCAAAATAAATAGGTTTAGATTTATTTTTTTCCTTTTTTTTTTTTTTTAATCATAGAGAGAGTTCAATTGTAAGGCTATTTTTTCCTTTTACTTCTTTTTTTTTTGTCTTTGCTTTTCTTTTTTTCTTAATGCATATAATCTTTCATGAGACATTTCTTGGGCATGATACTACAAGATTTAGATGCAGAACTGCCACTAAACTAGTGGGAATTGCCAATTAAATCTGAAGCATAATATTGAGAGTCTATGTATCTAAGCACAGCTTCAAGTGTTTCCATATGGTGGAAAAACCTCCCTGAACCTGAGTGATATTTAAATTTGTACAATGTAGCACTAGGAAAATACAGATAAAACTTTGTTGCTTTATATAGAACATCATTATCCCCAGCAGGATGACTGCCTGCTCTCTTGGGACGGGAGTTTAAGATCAAGTCTGAGCATTCAGCTTTCCTAGGTAAACGGAGCTCATGTATAATTGATGTTGATAGCATTAAATGAAGCACTCATTGTCTCTTTTTTTTACTACCTGACTTCAGAATCACACTGACTGCAAACAATGAGAAAATTGAGCAACCAACTCCCCAAGACTGGTTAATTGTTTCGAAGGAGGATGTGAATGGAAAAGTAAAGGCACTTCCAGCAGCATCAACAAACCCAATATAGGCTGGCACCAACTGGAATTAGTAATTTGACAAAATGAAGACTTTTTTCACTGTAAAAGCAAAAATTCCCATGTATTCATCCAGAGAATTAGTCCCAAGAAATTCAACAGCATGTTCTGTAGGCTCTTTCCATAACAAAATTTCTGAATTTGCAGTTGACTTGGATTTCTGTGAAAACCAAAAAACGCTTACAGTCTTTTTTGTTGGATAGATATTCCAGGACATCAAGTAAAGTAGCCAATAGCCCTGAAGAAAAATAATTTTGAATTAATTTCTATTATTCACATTTTTTGGAATTGTCAGGAAGTTTCATTTGACAGTTTTAAAAAGGAATTGTGATTTTCCATTTTTTTGAAACAATTTTAGCATATGGTAGAAATGGTAGTATAAACATTTAGAATAAGTGATGGGGAATGTTTCAGAATTATTTAAATTCAGACAAAAAAAAACTTTTTTTACTTTCTGTTACACCTTAGTTAGAAAATATTCCAATACCTTTCTCTTTTTGCTAGGTGGAAAATTGTGTCCTTGTAACCTACATTCAGTGACATTATATACAAATATAAACCAAAAGCATTCTCAAAAAATATTACATTACCTTCAGATTAGCATTTCCAGTCCCTGTTAAAGGTAAAAGTATAAATATACATTATCAGCTGCAATCTAACTTAAGAGTTTTTCAAGATGAAACGGTGCTAAGTCCAAGAGGACTATACGGATCAAGTGTTTTTGACATATCACAGTATAAAATGAAACTGAGAAAGCCTCTTCAGGTTTTCATGTAACAAGAATCATTAAATAGAAAATCATTAAGAAAGTTTCTTCTCCCAACCATTCCTACTTGAATATTAAAATAAGAAAGTATTCTTGTACATCTCTACATACTTCATGCATAGTATACCAGTGTGGGAAGTAAATCTTCCATCTTCTCTGTACTGCAGAGAATTGAGGTTATTTACACACAGTTCAAGTGTTAATTAAAGTACTTTAGTGCTTCATTTGTACTCTAGAATCTCTGACTGCATCCATTTGAACACCCTGTCTAGTTAAGAGGAAGCATTGATGCCTTCAATGAAAACTAGAAGTCTAGAGGTAAGACTAGAAACAAGTAATAAAGAAAAATAAAAAAAAAAAAAAAAAAAAGAAAAGGAGGGGGGAAAAGGGAAATGAAAGACTGAAAAAAAAAATTTGCTAAAAAAGCACCCTGGTCTCTTTAGGCTTTGAAAATTTGTCATCTGTTAGTCACTAGAAAGTTAAACTTCAAACTCTGATCATGAAATATCAAAGCAGGAAAATTACCACTCAAGGTACCAGAACAAAATTGTTGTATTCTCAGCTATAATGAATACTACTTTCAATTAGACTAAAAGGAATAGATGGAAAAATGTACAATGTTTCGAGAAAACTTCTTCAAATCCCCTCTTCTTCCAGTTATACCAATAGTTCTAATAAATAATAAAAAAATTACCTTCACCTTTTATGCTTTGCCTTGACTGTGTTCTTAGACTACCACAGCTACAAACACACTGCTGCTACTGAAGGATAGCAGTAAGAAGTGTGAGCCAAGACTCCCTGTAATTCCAGTGGTACCACTTATAATAATAAGCACAAAATATTAAAAATGCAACCGTATCAGAAGTTCAGAAAATCAGTTTTATTTAAATGTAAATTAAAAAACTCTTCTTTCCTCCAATCTAACAGAATTGCATAGTCCACTGATTTTAATTAAGATGGGAAAACCGTTTTGATAAAAGAAGGAATGACCCCAACATGTGCCCAAAACTTCAAATGAAACTACATATGAAGTGAATAGAAAAGAAAAATTATAGCTAAAGTTAACTTTTCCTCTATGCTGTTTTTATACTTTTTTCTCTTTCTTTCCTTTCTTCTTTCCTTTTTATTTTTTCTTTTGGTATTTATGAACCAGAAAGCCCAAACTTCTCTAAATCTCCTTCTATGACTATGAATATTGAAAGCATAAGTATACAAAACCATAGAAAGATTAATTGTAGATAAAGAATGTTTTCTGACTGCTTTGAATAAACATTTCATTCAAAATCACACTTAGTACATACAAAAACAAAACTCCAAAGACACTCCTTATTGTAATCCGGCCATTTCTGTTTGAGTTTTAAGTAATCAAGAAGGTGAAGAGCTACTCATAGGAGTTGATAAGAAACCCCAAAGTGCTCAGAATATAAGCAAAGTTGCATCAACATAGTTTTCCCAGGAATAGTTGAATACAGCCAGGCCTTCAGCAGTCAGACTTCTTGATTACCAAGATCTTGATACATGCTCTGGATGCCGGGGGAATCTAGACTGTGGACATCTTTGCTGTTGTTCCTCAGATTTTCCAAATTCTCCAAGAAAGTTTTGCTTTAAGCTTTATTGGGTTGTGATTTTTTTTTTTTTTTACTCCAAAAACAAGCCCATAATAGAAAATAATGACTTAAAATACCTTTGAGGATAATGGCCACAGAGACAATGGCATTCTGCCTATGCAGGTGATGACTCAAATAAGAATACAAACATTTCCTTTCCTTTGTATACACTTCATGTCAGCACATGTTTATGTTTTATTAGAAGAATTAAATCCTACATCTTTAAGAAATATATGGAAAAACAAACTATTTTTAAATGAGTCAATCAGTAGAAAGAGGCCTGGATCTGAAAGATACATATAGCTGCATAATTTGGAATGACAGTGGATAATATTCTCTACATATCACAAGGAGGAGAAACATAGATCTTACTTTCCTAATATATTTATAAGTAGTGAAATTGTAGAGGCCTGAATTATCAGGGATGAATTAAAGTACAAAGGTCTGACTGAAAATACACCCACTCGTGTCAACTGTATTTGAAATTATTGTGGTATTACTTCCTGGAAATTGATTTAATGATCCATTTTCATAAGACCCAAAACAAGTATCAGACAACTACCTACTTTAGCAAATGACTACAAGTATCCAAGATTTCACTAATGGTAGCTGCAGTATAATACAACTAGTGTTGTATATAAATCCATTAAAATGCTTATTGCTTCATCAAGCTATTACTAGCACTAGTTGCCTCTGCCAATACAATATTAGCATCTCTATTTGAGTCTTTCTATTCTGTTTCTATTTCTGCATTTTATATTCTATTTTTTAGTGGTTTTATTTCTATCTGAGAATTAGGGAGTCAATTGTAATACCCTTAAGATCCCTCAAAGGCAATTGAATGAGGTATATTTAATTGACATGTATTCTGAAGAACATAAATGTATACTTGGATTCTGGTTTTTAGTCTTCTTTGGATTGAACTTTGCCCTTTTGGGATGTCTCTAAAGGTGTTTCCTTGGGAAAGCCTTGTGCAGAATAGGAATGTAATACAGACTTCTGCAGTGCCTGCAGTCTCTCCAGGACTCAGTGATGTGTATCTAAATCTCTCTAACACTCATTCTGTACAGTCACTGATGTATTTGCAGTTCTGTACAGCAGCTGCTGACACATAACCAGCTATTTCACAATGAAACCTATAATAACTGTTTCTTTCCAAGTGAAATTTTGTCAAAACTGGCACCTAGATACTGTGATTGCTGTGATACAAACATCTGAGAGAGGGAAAACTAGCCTGAGCACTACATTCATTCTTCTGTAGAAGTGTGTGTGCAAAAGCAAGCATGAATATCTGAAGTCATGGTGGTTTCTCACATATTTTAATTTTTCTTTTTAAATCCTGATCAGTGTTACATTTACATCATTTCACAGTTCAGTCTTTTCTGGTATAATACCAAATGACTTTTCTCTAAAAAGCGGGGTAAGTAGACTACAGCTATATTCGCTAACCTCATCAAGAAAGTGTAATGTAAACACAAATGCTGGCTAAAAGCATATGCTAAACTTCAGTGAAGTAGCTGCATTCTCCTTTTATTGCAACTCTTCTGCAGTTTATTATGCTCAGTGATTTTTTCATGTCTGAAATAGCTGTATAATTTGTGCACATGCATCTTGGAACCAGAAGCATAACCTGTGGCTGCACATTTTGAATAGATGGATCTGTTACAGAACATAGGTCCAGACAGGGTATTTTAAGCAAATAAGAACATAGTGTGCCTGTACTACCAAATAGGTACTCTTTTTGACATTAACTTTGCCCCAAATGCAGGCTTTATACATTCTCTTTGGTGAGAATGCAGCCAAACCCATGATCTTAATGAAGAAACATATAAAACTGGGAAGAATAAACTACAGTGGAAGCTTTTAAACTGGAAACACAACAAAAAAAATTTAAAGGCCTCAAATATTTTGTTACCAGATAGTAGGAAACAGATAAATTATGATAACAGAGTGACTTCCCAACTCTGAACTTTGTGGACACAGTAATGTGGTTGCAACTGGGAAACAAAATGTTATTGCCTTGGAGTGTTTTTCAACAAGAAGTTCTGTGATAAGAAATGTTCTGGTTCATGGGAAGTACTGAGGGTTGAAAAACAGGAGCTATACAAAACATTTGGGAACACAGCTATTTTCTCTGCATGAATGTTTCCTTTGCTTATATGCTCTCTATCATTTACTCAATTCCTGTAGTGCTGGCCAAGTTCAGAAGGACTAAACATTACCCAAGTCTCAACATGTAGTTCTTCCTCATGCCTGCACAGCTCTACAAGGCTATTTACAGACATCTGCAGCTTTTAATCCTTTTTCTCTAGTCCTGGTCATTTACATTCCTTGAGGATTTTTCAGTCCATTAAATATGACCTTTCAATGTTCTGTTGGAGTTTTATAATACAGTTAATGCATGACTTTGTCCTCAGGGAGAAAGTGTACGGAAGCAGCCCACGTGCTACCCAAAACAATGGCTTTTTCCTCCTACTGGAAAGATTTTAAACTGTGGCTCAGTTTAACTAAAGGTACTATGACTGCTTCAATAAGCTTTACAGTCATGAAGGACTCAAAACCCAAATCTGAGGCTTTATTCTCCTCAAGCAGAGCATTTTCCTCCTAACAGTTGTTTATAGGTACATCATCACTTTGTACTTCCACTATCATGGATAATCTTTCTTGTTCTAATATCTTGTCCTAATATCTAAATCTAAGCAATTAAAAATAATAAGATTAATTATAACAGCAAATACGTCAATCAATCAATCAATGTATGTTAAATACCAGGTTATATCTGTAGTATTTGAGTAACTGGAAGAATGCTTATGTCTTGGCACCAGAGCTAATAACAAGAGATGCAGAAAGAAGCACTAAAGCTCACAGGGAAATGTTGTTTATACTTCACTGCCTGCTTGGCTTGTGTGTTTTTTGGAATGCATGTTTAAGAAAAAGTTGTCTACAAACCCTTTGTGTAAGGACTGTGTTGACTTATTGAGCCCACTTATGTGGAAAATTATCACCTGGGTGATAATTTTCCAAAAAATGAAAACATAAGCCAGCCATGACTGCACTTGATTCTAAATTTTTCAAATTTTTCACATAGTAGGGCAAACTTTCTTTTCAGAATCTGACATCAAAGACCCTGATAAAATTCAGAAGTTTCCCTAATTTGCCAGACAGAAGATCAAAAACAAACAGACAACAGTTTCTCCTGGAAAAGAACAAAAGTTAGTTGTTTCTAGCTTCTGTGTCCAGTATAATTTATCAGGTTAAAAAAACTGTCCTTGATTTAAGGCTCTGGACAGTATCTGTGAAATACAGCCTGTAGGCTAAGCAGGAGAACATCTGTCTCCCAGGAGAGCGGGGCAGGATGCTAACTGCAAAGTGCAAGTTGTACTCGGCGTACCTTCAGCTGGGTGCATTGTGCCAGCAGCAAACTCCTGGGAGTTGGAACAGGGCATGAGTCAACTGCCATAATTTTTTTCTCCTTTTTTAATCTTGTTGTCTCCTATTGTACTTCTATGCATAATAAGCATTCCTTAAGCTCTCGGCTCTGCCTGACAGCAGTGGCTGCATGGCTCACAGATGGCTCATGGAAACTTTAGCTGCCCATTTCTGTTGACTCTTGCAGGCACTGAGAGTTTTGTCTGTGACTAAGCAAATCTAAAAGTAACTTTGTTTATATGAGGTGTTGTCAAAGATATTCATTCATTTCTGAGCCACTGCAAAATGTTTTCCCAGCTAGCTCAATTGGGAACATCTAGGAGAGCAAATATTTCTCATTTCCAGTAGTGTGCTCATACTTACTCCGCAGAAAAGAGAAACGCTGACTCTGTGAGTGGCTGGATTGGCAACAGGTGTCCAATAAGCACAGTTCAGCACTCCATTTTGTAATGCCAGGTCTGTAACTAGAACAGTTGACGCCAGAGAAATGTATTGACTAGGTCAGGACATTCTTTTCTTTTGCACCAAAAGAGCTATGTAAACATTATCTCCAGTATGAAGGAAGCAACCTGATTTAATGGCTGTACATGTCTGTAATATGCTGCTGCTACTGAGAACAAAATGAACAAGGTAGAACTGCATGTCTCAAAGATGCTGTGGTGTTTCACTGTGTCCCAGTAGGCAGAGTATGATCTACATGTGGTGTTCTATGAAGCTTGCAAATGTCTCTGAAACATCATGTCGGTGATGTGTCTGGTTTCTGAATGAACAAACAAGCAGAAATTCAATATGGATGTAGAGTCAAGTACTTATTAATAACCATAGTTATCTCAAATATGAAAGGGCAGCTGCAAATGTTGTTGCTAAAGAGTTGCCTGTTTTTATCCATTAAAGAAGCAAATCTCTTTCCTGTGCCATTTGTTACATGAGTCACATTGTGTCTGGTTAGATCAGCCTGTGTTATATCAAAAATGCACCCTGTGTGTGCTGACAAAGCCCAAAGCAATACAGTACAGGATACATTTTCAGCCTAATAAGTGGGAAACTACAGCTGTGTCTTCTACTAACAATGACACGCATTGTATTTGCTTTCCAACATGCAGCTTTTCACTGTGGGCTAAACGTGCTGTAGGCAGAAGTTACCTGAGTAGAATGCAATAGGCATTGGAAACAAGCACGTACACAAACCTGTAATATGGCCAGGAGAAATGACATATCCTCATTGTATTCAGTATTGGTATAATTATTATAGGTCTTCAATATAATATTTTGTCACAGTGATCCTGATGTAGCCATTACGTTATTTCAAGCTCTCTGATACAGGAAGATACAAGGTTTAAGAGTTGGAACTCTCACATACTAGATAACATTGTAAATCCTGCTCCAGAAATCATTCTTAGTCAATAGGATTGAAAAGGGATACAATTCAGTGAACTCCAGGCACAAAAGGTGGTTTATTCCCACCTTTATACATGTATTATGCATGGTTTATATGTGTTCTCCCCCTACCTATCCCACAAATCTCCTTTCCCTCTTGATAATTTCAACATTGTCTGTACTTGTTTCTTAAATGTTTTACCTGTTATTTCTTAATTTAACTTCATGTGTCACCCAAACTCATAATAATCCATCTTTACAAAGAAAACTTTCTGGAATACAGAATTTAAAAGATCTTAAAAACTCCTTTTTTTCCTAGACTTGAGTAGGCATTAGTGATACCATAATTCTTGTTTATCTATTAAATATTTACCTATTACTAAGGGAGAAAGTGAACTTAAAGCCCCACAATATGAATTCCAGCTAAGAGTGATTATCTTCCTTTTATTTCCTTCTTCCTTTTATTTTCTTCTTGCCTTCTTTCTTATTTCTCTCCTATACTTCGACTACGAACTCTTTGGGAAAGGAACTATATTTTTATTCCTTTCAGTTACATCTAGCACATGTATGCTGTATTGTCCTAGTCACCCTAGGACATGTATCTAATAAGTAATGTCAAATAGTTCTTGTTTTACTACTACCATTCCAGTCTTCTTCCAAACCATAGGTCTCACACACAGGTTTCTGAGGTCAGAAGCACTGAAGGACAGTCACATATAGGCATAGCTTAATTAGAGCATGCACCTAGGAAGAAGCTGCCAGGACCTTCCAAGGCTTCTGCAGAATCTGGTGAAAGACAAGGATAGCCCCGAATGATGGAAAAGCAAACTATGAAAAGCAGCACACATACACCCATAAGAAAACACATGTAGATGCACTCAGCTGGTTTTGCACCTCTTGTGATCAGATACTTATCATTGCTTTAGAAAGCAGCCCTTTGGATGACTCTTCACTAAGGAAATCCAATAATAAGTGCCATTAAGGAATACAACTTTTGTCCAGAATAATTTTGTCTGGTAGACTGTTCCAAACTTTTCCAGTATATTTTCAGGCAATTTCAGAAACATTTGTTTTCTTAATCATCAGGATATCTTCTGCTTATAAGGGTAGAAATTTCAGCACATGAAAGAGTGAAATTTTGGCCGTTCATACGAATTTGCAAACATTATGCTAATCAGAAAGTAAAGACAACATAATCCCTTGATCCATATTAAACAAGTGTTCTCAGCAAACAAAGCCTTTTCATCTCAGAAAATGGACACATTTCTGAGGCTTATAGTGTACAAATGTCCTTTCCTGGTCTTCATGAAAAGCAATATTTTTTTTTTAGTAAACACTTCTTATTTGCTATTAAATACATTATTTTGTTTAAAAATATTTCAATTTCATTTTAAAAATAGGACAATTCTTGCAACATGTTGCATTTGGAAAATTTTGTCATCATATTCCAATTTATGATTACTAAAATGAATAAATTAAATCTGTCACTGCCAGACTATTTGTTTCCTTCCAAAAGGGAAAAAAATCCTGTATGTATATTTATGACTATATTTGAACTAGCTTTGTAAAGTTTCTTTACATGAATGCCTAATTTTTTCTGGATTATGCAGGCCAGTAGTTAGAAAAGAAATCAGATTTTAAGAGGCTGTAACACTTGTGCTAAGATTCATTAGAACACCTGCACTGTCTGTGAAGAAGAGTAGTCAATAAAATCAATGACATCTATCTTTAAATAAAATAGAAAGGCAAAATGAATTCATGGTGTACCATATAAAGGTCATGTGCTAGGGACATTCAATATTTTAAAACCATAGAATAAGAGGATAAAGTCAGTCTCAGAAGAAAAATCAAGATCTGATTTTTCTATACCACAGCTTCCTTCCTCTGCTTTTACTGACCTTGATGGGTTTTTTTGCTATGTTCCATGTAGTTTGCTGTGTTTGAGGAGGTTTCTGCACAGCATCACAACTATGCAAGGCTTGTAGATGGCATTTTTCTATCTCTAAAAGACAAACATGCACTTGCTTGTGATACTGAGGCTTCTTTGTTTTCAGTAACTCTGCTTTGCACCCAAAACCAGAGTTGGAGTCTATAAACCAAGCTAGTATGAGGAAGAAGAATTAAGAAGGAAAGGAGAAGGTAATATGAGCCTGTATAATTTTTTGTCCAGATACTTGTTCTTCTTTCGTACAAGAGGATTTTTTCACAAGTGGAAAGTAGTGTGATCCGATCATCTGCAAGAACACAGCACATTGCTTTTTATTTAAGTGGCCAAAGAGAACAACCTCTGGATCCGCAGATACTGCAGGAGCAACAAAATATTACCTTCTACCCACCAGAGCTTCCTGTGGGAGGTGCAGAAACCAGTGTTTGGCAGCTGCTGCTTGTGAGAAGGGAGGGAGCACTATTGAATGGAGACAGGTAGAGCGGTCCCAAACCCCAGGTGTAACCTCATTTACTGTTTTGCTTGGATCACCCATGCTTTGGAGGTATGACACCAATTTCTCACAGTGCAAGACAAATACAATCATTGTTGAAATACCTCAGTGCACAGTGAAATCCAATCAATCTATGCGTTTGGGGAAACTAGTAGAGAAGGAAATGTCTTCCTAACCCTCAGCGAAAAGTTAACCTAAAACACTACCTATATATACTGGCACAAGAAGAATGTTTCCTACAATGTAAAACCTGAGGTCTTTGCAAAGCAAAGACTTATTTTTAATTATAAGGCAGCTGTCCCTGCCCAAATTAATTGTAGCATCAAAATTAGTCAACAACATCAAGGCATAAAGTATCTTGGTTTCACTTGTAACATATGTTCTGCCAAGATATCGCAGTATAAAATGCACAGACTTTTGTTTGTGATTACATTGCCTTAGTATTGTACAGTGTTGTCTTTTGGGGCTTTTTTCAAGAGGTAGTTATTTCTTATGAGCAGTAGTCCATACTGGAATATATTAGGGACGTGGTTAGTGGTGGACTTGGCAGAGCTAAGTTAAGAGTTGAACTCCATGATCTTAGACATCATTTCTAATCTAAATGATTCTATGATCCAATATTGCACAAAACTGCTAAGCTGTTAGGAGTGAAGAGCCAACTGGTAGTTATGAAATTAAAGTACTCTCCAGGTCAATTTTTTTTCAGATAAATATATGTAAATCACTTTTATTTTAAGTTATAGAGTCACAGGATCACAGAATCATTCAAGCTGGAAGGGACCTTGAGCAATCTCTGTTCCAATCTCCTACTCAAAACAGGGTCAGCTGCTCAGGTAGCTCAGGATTTCATCCAGTTAGATTTTGAACATCCCTGAGGGTGGGGAATACAAAATCTCTTCCACTGCTTGACTGCTGTCATGGTGAAAAAGGGGTTTTCTGACATCCAGTCAAGCCTGTTTTTTCAACTCCAGTCTGTTGTCTCTTACCCTCCAACCAAGCCCCACTGTAAGGGGCTCAACACTGTCTTCTTGCTGAACCTCCCTCCAAACCCCCTCCCAGATGCTGAGGGTTGCTGTAAGGTCCTCCTGAATCTGTCTCAGCCCCAGGCTGAACCACCCCTAGTCCCTCAGCTCCTCCTTGACAGCTGCATGCTCCGTCCCCGACCATCTTGGTAAACCTTGCTTTAGTTTACCAAAGTCTTTCCTTTACCAGGGTACCTAAAACTGGACCAGTCTTCCAGATGCAGTTTAACTGTGCTAAGTAGAGCAGGATATAGCAGAAAACAAAAATTTGCCAGGCTGTGGTTACAAGCACTGTGCCAAGGCTATCCCTATTTCTGACTGGTCAGCACGCAGTTAAGATTATTAAGTTAATAAAATTTTGGCTCACTTTCTAAAACTGATACTTTCACTCTTAAAACATCTACTTTCATAATTTTTCTGGACAATCAAGCACTTCACTTTTGCTTTGCTACAAGTACAGATTCTGAAAACAATTCTGTAAAAAATAACAAATTAAAAAATAAGCTTTGCAATAATGGCATAACTGAGAGGGAAACAAAGCATCATTGTTACTATTCAGAGACAAGTGACAGTGCTGAAGGTGTAGGGTGTTTCCCTGGTAATACAGACACTCAAGATTTATTCTTCCTTGCTAGAAGATCCACCCAATCCTTGGAAGAACATCCACAAATACTGTTTTAATAAACCTTTGTTCCTGAACAACTGTGTCCTTATATAATATCTTCAGTTAAAAAGAAAAAGTAATGTGACCTAAAACATGAACACTCTCAAGTTTATATAAATGTATGATATTTATGTAACAAAAAGTTAGATAAGCACTTAGCTTAGACCCTGATAATTTTGTGAAGTAGCCTCCTGCACTTAGGAGCAGAGGCACACACAGATGTTACACCTTTCTGGAAAAAATATACAATTCACAAACTTGTTGTGGATTTCTAAGTACTGTAAATATCCCTATCTAGAGATTAAATTTAATTCCAAAATTTCAGTATCTCCGCTGCAGAAAATAAATGAGGAAATAATTTTAGTTATTAAGAAAGTAAGAAATTCTCTGACTTGCGGGTATGTAACCATTTTTTGGTGGGGAGTGTCTAGTTATTGAACAGAAGACTAAAGTTCTCGTACAAAACTCTTTTCAGTGCTGAAAAAGTCTCTAACAATTCACAGGTTTTAACAATTTTCTTTCACACTTAGTCTTAAAACTACTGAGAACATTTCTGCAGCTTCAAAATTTGATTAAAATTTAATTTATAATTAAGGAAGCTAAATTATTTTGGTGCTCATATTCCACTTTTTCACTTACAAATTCATCTCAATTTTAATTTGATACAATCTAAATAATACTCTATAGAGATTCAGCTTCTGAGTTTGTATTAAGACATGCTTATATTAAAAATCAGCTATATTTAAAAACAGTAGAGCATATCATACTGAGACACCTTGATAGACAAAAGGGTTAATTTGGTCAACTTTAATATATATGTGTGTGCTTGTTTTTCAGGCAGTTTTGTCACACCACAACTAAATAAGAATTTAATTTTTTATTAAACATATGAAATGTGACAAAAAAAAACATCAATGAGCAATAACAACAAATGGTGACAAATTAAAAATGACAGCCTCCTCCAGAAGCTTCCTCCAAACTGATTTCCCCAAAAAATTCTGTGTCTAACTGCTCTTTGGACACTCCTTGTTTACGGAGTGCTTATGATACGTTGTACTTATGATTGGAAACAACTGCTTTCAGAAGGTATCAAATAACAGAATGCAAGTTTTTCATTGTCCTTAGTCTTATAAGGCCATTCTCATTCTCTACAAATGGCAAGACACCTTACTCAGGAAGCTGCCAAAGATTAAGGTGACATCTTGATAATGAAGGTGATTATTGTCCTACCAGTTTGGGTAACGCATGTGTGTAGAATAGCAGGAGAGGGGTCACAGCTAAAGGCTTTGTTTTATAGCTACAGATCTTATAAAAGATCTTATATAAGCTTCTGATCATCTTACGTAGATAAAGAATTCAGATTGCAGAAGGACTTGTCCCTTAGTCAAACTTATGATTCCAAAGTCTGCAATCTACTTATGGTCTCTCTATAAAATGGTGGTGACCTTCCGAGAGTGCATCATGCAGAGAGTAAAATAGATGTCATTGACTGCTTGTGAACAAGAAAAGTAAAAATGCTGGAGAACCCCAGGAATGCCTCACCAGTCCAAGCGATAGAACAGCCCAAGGTAGTTTTGGCCCGTGTGAACTACTACTCACCTAACATTAGGGAACATTAGGGAGTGACCATGGGCCAGCTACTGCTCCCAGCAGGCATCTGACTTGGGAGCTGCAAGAGGTTTCAGTGGTTTGGGCATGGGCTGTTCCCTGACAGCTGGTCCCTGTGGGTGAAATGGTGGTCCTGGGAACATTTGTTGGACTAGTACAGGTTTCACTTCTACTGCTCTGCCTACACAGCAGTTGCAGGTCAGCACACCCTGCTCCAAACTTGGGGAGCATAGCCCAGAACATATGGCCTGCCTTTCACAAAAGCTTTGTAATGTGAGCCCTGCCCTGCCATGATACAGCCATGGCTTTGGGTTGTTTCCTAGAATGATCAAGGTATATCCAGGACTGTTTTCGTCTTGCCATGTGTAAAGCTTATTATCAGATCACTTCCCATGCAGTAGGATCATCTGTAAAATGCTTAGGTATGTTTGATAATTATCAAAATTGAAGTCAGAGACATGCTTTGCTCGTGCCATGTCTGATGGCTTTTCCTAAACTCTGACCCTTTAGGAACTATTAGTTTCTCTATAGAAACATGTGCTTTGAATTTGTGCTAGTGTGTGTTCAAGTGATTTACTGTAGACTAATTAGATAATTTAATTGACACAATTAGCAGCAATATTTGTGGAAACAGCACATAATGCCTCACTTCTTGTGTCCTTGTTTTTGTCATGCCAATTATCCTCTGCTTTTCTAATCAAATGATTTTATAGGAGACTTGCAATGAAATACAGAGTGTGACATGAGACTTTTTCTTTATCATTAAAGATGAAAATTCAACTTCTTGCTTTTCAAGGAGGTATTTTGAGACTAATCACTCTTTCTTATGCAAACCATTTATTACACCATCCTGGCACATAGAACCGCTTGTGAGTTTTTTTGGTTTAAAAGAAAATGCCTTGTGCTCATCAGAAAGGGAGGTGCTGATAATACTGAATAGAAAGAACAATAGTGCAGCAGATACTCTGGAAGATTCCCCACTGGGCTCTGCTGATAGAGTTGAAGTTTGACCCACAGTGCCCTCTGTTATTTTATTGTCACTGGATGCCAATTAAGTTCATCACTAAAACTGCAGCAACCTGTTCACCACAGTTTGATATCTCTGCTGAACAAACCATCTCATCCCATTCAGTAGTTCATGAATGAGTGGACCAATATTCACCTGTTCAGCACACAATAAAATTGATTTTTAAATCAAGTAGCTGTATCTTTTATCAGCAAAGTCCATTTGTTCTATAAATGGAAACTAATAGATCTGCTTAAACTGATGTGACAGTCAGAACATGATGCCATCCCAAAATATTTGTGCACTGAACAGGTATTTTAGGATAGAAATAGACATCTTGAGGCAGGAGCAGCCCCAGCTTTTGTGTGCAAGCTGGTGCTTGTTGCTGTTGTATGTGGTTTTCAGAGTTCTCTGCAATAAGCCTACACATGTGGCAAGATGACACTGAGAGTGGTGAGTATACACACAGCTGGTCGTGCAATAATTCAAGCATTTATGGATTTGGAAAATACCATGAGAGGGAAGGTGTTGTATATCTACTCATGTTATTTCTGCAATACACATGTGTACACCAGATCATGAGGCAAGGGTATGACAAATTGCTGAGGAGAAGTTACAGCATGAGACACTGGCATGGCCCCATCACAGACTGTGGCTAGCACTGCCTGAAAGATTAGGCATCTCTGTTTTGAGCTGATTCTCATAAGGAAGCAGAGCACTGAACACACAATACACAAATTCTTCCATTACCACAAAGATTTTATTCTTATGGGAAAATAGTTGAGATGACGAAGCTAAATGCATCTTATTTTGTACTAGTGATTCTGCAACACAGCACTAACTCATAGTGTTCACCACATAACACAACTGTAAAATAGAAATTATAAATTCTATAACACCCTTCAAGTAAAAGAATTAAAATATATTAGTTTTGTTTAAAAGTAACCAAATTTCTTTTATGTCCATAAAAGACATTCAACATCTGGACCTCAATTAAGAAGAAAAAAGAATGTGTTTATAAGTCTGCAGAGTTTTCTCTATGTTTTTTTTTTCTGTGCTGCTGCAGTACTTTCAGTTGTAGCAGCTATTTTATGAACTCATGAGCTAAGCAGTTCCAAATTGGATATGTACCAACCACTCCTACTATTCAACAAAATGTTTTCAAGAGCAGTTAAAAATACCAAGGAAAAAAAAATATCTAACCCTCATTCTACATCAGATTCCAGCTTAGTAGTAACAAAAATAATCCTTTTGGGATCTAAGTTGTCAAATAATAAGTTTAGCATTTTAAATCCACAGTCAGCTCTTGTTTACATTGAGAATTTCTTAGAAAGAAATTCTGATGGCTCTCCTGTCCTGGTATGGTCATTTGTGAGGGATCACATGCAGGCAAGAGTCCACTGTCCACATCTATTGTTACCACTATCTTTCTCCTTTCCATGCGTCTTGACCTGGTGGTAAAACCAGATTTGTTGGAAGGACTCTAGTCCTCAACATAGGTCATTTTCAAGCAAGTATAGAGGTTGAAAAAACGAGTCCAAGCAGTTAACTAACTTTTTATGATTTCCAGATGAAACACTAGGACAACAATTTTTAGATGAAGTCTCCAGCTGTTGCTGGAGATTGAAGACTGTCATGTCACTGGTGAAAGTGATCTTTCCAATATCTGACCAAATCTTTTGGCAATAAAGTTTTTTTGCTGTGATGCTACTAGTTGTTTTATGGTGAAACACACAAAAATGAAATCAATTTGGTAGTCTCTTAGAGAAATCCTGTAGGTCTGCACTGGTCTTTAGTTTGATTTTCTCTGAGACAGGCACTTACGGTTCATACCTGTGTAAGTAAGTGCATGAGAAATAAAGATGGTGAGAATTACTATTTTAGCACTCTTAACTCTTTCAAAGCTGTCTCCACCTAAGGGTCTGAATTATGTGCCTAATATTAACATACCCCTTCAGGCCCACAGCATTTTTGTGCTGCGATAACTAAAACTCCCACCACAGAATATCCACCCACATCTCAGAGAGAATGGCTTTATAGATACCAGAACTATGTTGTACCTTTCCCTCTTGTCTGAAACTTATTCAAAACTCTGAAATTCACAGCAGCATCTATATGCTAATGTAGTTGGTGTCCTACATGAATTCATTAACTGTAATAAACAACAAAGTTATAGCCCTAGGTCCAATAGAGGACTTTAGCATCTCTAAAGAGAAAGTCAGCAATGTCTTTCAGGCACTGTTATCCACTTTGGTATCCACAAGGATTTATGCAGTATACAGTACAATGTGATCTCTCCCAAAATTACCAGGTATCACTGAAAAACACTGAGCAAGGGAAATCTCAGCCCCCATACTTCATCTGAGCAAAGGAAACCTGAGTCCATGAAATGTTTGCTTTCATGTACCCTTGGAAGAGCAGAGTTCACTGCATTGCTTTTAGAAGCCAGATGATTTATAAGACTTGTGCCCACCATTTAGAGTTTAGTTGTCAGAGAATTCACCTGGAAACTCTGAGACCTGCTCAGGCTTGGGTAACAAAAGGTAGAAAAGGGGGCTGAGGTTTTCCTCATTAAAGTCCCCTAAGCTGTAGGCTGATCCCTACTACTTCTGTGTAGAAAAGGGATTAAAAGCAAAACTCTGTATAAATGTAGGTATCTCACCCACTTGAAGGTGGGATTTAGAGCTCCTCTTTTCTAAGTCAATCTTCAGTTAAGACAGGAATGTCCAACCTCCTTAGCTGTACATAAAAAAAGAATCTTCATTTGGTCAAAAGCCATACGATAACTTAGCGAGCCAAGGAAGCCACTCCAGGAGTGGCTATGCACAGAAGGTGACAAATACTCTTCAGGGGAGGCACTGTCCCACTGCAGATCAGACCTGGTTCTAGCAGCTCCCACTGGCCAGAACTGCGATATACCAAATATCCTCATCCACACTTAATCTGATGACACTAAAATTGTCCTCTCACTTTGGATCATTAGGATATTATATTAACTGACCATAGGGACAATCCCTTACTGTGTTTAAAACCTGAAGTAAATAAAAGTGCGTTGTTAAAACCAGATCCTGTCAAAGTAAGTTGTCCACACTTAAATAAATTGAAAAAATTGTAACTTTCTGCAGCATTCTACCTGTCTTAAATTCCCACTGGGTTTTAAGCAAGAGTTGTTTACCTAAGCCCCCAAGCCAAAACAGTACGAGTAAGCACCTGGAGAATGAAATAGAGGAGTGATCTGAGGTTTCAAGGTTCCTGTTCTTAGGATACACTTGCAGTATCATGTTTAAGCATCACCATTTTAGGTCTAGGCAGAATTTCAGATTCAGCCTAAATCATATTTTAGCACATATAATGTTGTTTGTTTTCTTGATATTTTTATGCCGTTCTTTTCAGCTAGGTCATCTTCTGTTTTAAGTAAGTCTGTTATTCTCCCTGAATGTTTAGGGGTAGAAAGCCAAGAGAGGTAGAGGATAATTTCTGTCCCCTGTCTTCCTCTTCTTGAAAACTCCTTCTCTCTTATATCTTTTGGGAAGTCAGATGTTGCACTGAGGGCAAAATCTGATTTTAGTCAAATCACAGGGAGGTTTGCATTGACTTCTCTGGAAATAGTATTGAGTCTTTAACATGATTTAACCCACAAAGAACAGCTTTCTGAATCTGATTAAGCACATTCTGTAATAATTGTTCTGACAATTTGTACCTTCCTTTCCATGAGCTGACACTGAGCTCTGGGGTAGTGTGGCTCCCAGTTAGATGGAGATTAAGTGATGCAGGAGATGTTATCTCATCTTTGACCTTCAGTACCACCTCCAGAGTGAGATACATTACTCTGATCTCTGGAAGGGAAAATCAGTTATATTTTGCTGACTAAAACTGTCTTTTTCTTAGCAAAATTACAAAAATACCTCAAGGAAAAAGTGTACGTTATTGCTTTGTACCAGAGTTGGCAAACCTGCACATTTTGCCTGTTTGGATTTGAGATTTAACACACATCTCTGCACAGCCCTCCCCCTCCTCAGTGTTCTTCTGAACAGAATATCAATGTCACCAGAGAGGAGTCATCTTTCCCTTTTTTTTATTTCTCCTTTTCTGCTGTTACTCCTCACTGAGTTTAAATTTCATTTACTTAGGCAAGTGGGCTTTTTTTTTTTTCCTTTGAAAGTTTTAATCCACCTTGTAACACCACCCAAAAAGAAGCAAAATTAAGCTGCAGTGTGTACTAGGAGAGAAAACCTACTTTATTTATCACCCAGTCCTACTTCACCATGCACTGACCTAATTACAGCCCGCACCACGCGGGGTAGGAGGAGCAGCAGAAGGAGCGCTTCTGCCACCTAGTGATTCCTGTCCTCCCGCAGTCCCCAGCTGAATCCCTTTGTAGGATTGGCATTTTCCTGTCCCTAGCACTCGACAGCAAATGACCTTCCCCAGCCTACCTCCCTGGATGCCGGGTTTATCTGCATACTGCTCTCTTCTCCTCTTTTACTGCTCCAAAACAGCTTTCACGGGTGAATTCTGAACTACAGCTGGCAACACTCAGTAAGGCAGGCGGGGGTTTAAAAAAATCACTTGGAATGATGTAAAGTACAGCAAAAAAACCCCGAATGTTTGAGCAGTGCTAATACATGTCTGAGAACAGAAAATATTTTGTATGCACAGACATGGGCTGGGGTTTTCAAAGGGAGCACAGAGAGCTGGGTGCCACTGTAGCTGTCACAAATTGGATCCACAAATGATTTGGGTCTTAAGTACTCGTACAAGATTTTGCTTCTCCCTCTACTGCAATTATATTTTTGGTAATCTTAATCCTGTAAAATGACAGGTGATCATGCACCAATTAGTCTATTCATTTATGATAACCTTTTCAGCATGACTATCATGGACTGAAAATGGAAAACATAAATATTTTCCTGTTGCTGGAGACATAAAAATATTACAGAGCAGAACTAAATTTGACTGTTGGAAAATTAAGGTCTTTTTTTCCATTATTTTTCTTTCAAAGCCTGTCAATATTTTTGTTCAGAACTGCTCTGAAGGTCATTTTTCATAATTGGGATGTTGGCATTAAATTAAATGTACACTATTGACACCACTTGCTATGCATAAGTGAGAGTATGTGAGCTCTTAAGGATTCCTGTAAGCAAATTTGAGCATTTTTCCCCAACATGGGCAGCTCAAGGGAAACATGAGGTATTATTTTAAACTCTGTTTATATAAAAAACTTTCATCCTTTTTTCAATTGTTCTAGTGAAGGGGTCCAATACAATCAATTTTTATAGCATTTTTTGTTTTATTTTTATTTTCATGTAAATTCTAGTGAATGAAAATTAAGGTTTCAGGATGCAGCATTAAACAATCAAAAAATACTCTGACAATTGCCTCCACAATTTCCAGCCATTTCCAGTCATGTTTTTTGGGCACCCAAGACAGTATGTCCAGGGGTTTTTTAAAAAATGTGGAAGGTGTTCTGCAAATTTGCCTTCTCGTTGTAAGGAAAATTATCACTATCTTTCACAAAGACTTCATAGTGAGCCACTGATGTTAAACAGGGAATTAATAACATTCACTCTGCTCTCATGAATGCTCAGGTTGTCCAGAAAGGTGCCTGGTTTGAATGTGACATGTTTTCCTCCCAGACCATATTCTCCTGCTGCCTCCCCAGAGTGACCAGGATGCTGAGGCAAGGAGGGAAAGAAGGCTCTTGCCACAGAGCCAAAGTACAACCAAAGGGCTCGTGTCCCCACAGGCACAGACACATTTTTGCCTGTCTTCTCTGTATCCATCCCTACCTTGGGATCTGCTTTGCAGAAGCGCTGAGCGCTCTGGTTTGTAGCTAAGCTGTGCTTCATGTTTAAATAGACTCCTCTGTCATACCTTAAGATGCAAATAATCACATTTTAAACATCGATTAGCCACTCCACATACAAGTACACTTTTCACGTTTACCTCTCTGTTCCTCAGTTCTCTGTGCATAAAAAAGAGGCAATGCTCTCAACAGACATGTTGTGATGATAAAGTAATTGTTTATGAAGCACTCATATATATCAGTGGTAAGCACTGTAGAAAAAATAACATGAGGAACAGGTCAAAATTGTGTGCAGTAGATAACTTGCAGGAGTATGCACTGAACAGGAACAGAAATCTGTTGAAAAATGTTGGCTAAGGGAGCATTACGCATTCTGTACTTTGACTGGAATAGGAATACTATAGAAATATATAATGTGAACAATAATTCTGTACATTATATAATATTCACACCAATGGCTAGAGATTATTTGATAATTCAATCTAGAAATCTTCCTTTGATATATCTTTGAGTGCCTTAATATGCATAATTTTGAACCTGTTTATTTCTCTGGAATCTTAATACTTTTTAGAACATATTTTTGATATCTGATTTGGGTTATATGGTATGACAGGGTTAGGCACTGTCTGATCTGTCTGTGATGCCAGACACTTTACAAATATATCATAAAAAAGGTAAAACATCTCTCACCCATAGAAGCTATATCAAGAGTGTTTCCACTTGTTGGGTTTTCAGGGTCCTGTATTAAGGAAACATGGTAAAAGTTGAAAGGGGTGATATTCCCTATTGTGTCATGAGGGCAGCCAAAGAGAAGGTTACTCCAAAATTATTTGAGAATCATCCATGGCTCTTAGTCTGTTCCTGGGAAGGGTTCATTCTTGGTTTCATTTACATGGCTGTTCAGTGCAAATCCTGAAATGGATCTAGGTTGAAAATTACATTCTCAGCACAAATTATTTTACCCGACTTGCTATTTTAGAGAGCTACCAACTACCGTCCATACAGTTCTTATTGGTTTTGATATTATTGCTTTAGTGGGAAAAAGATGTATAACTTTCCAAGTACATAGAGATGTTTTTAGAAAATCAGGAAAAGCTTCAAACCCAAATTGATATTCAACTTTTAAAAAAAGGGATGGAACAAAATGAAATTATTTTTTAAGTCATGGGATAAAGCAAATATTTGAGAGGGAAGTTAAAACCTCTCTGTCACAGAAATTCAAATTTAACTGTAATTTGAGCCTCAAAGATTCAAACATTAATGCTTAATTTCTTCCCATATTACCTAAATTGTTCTGAGCTCTGTTGGGGTCATCACGNCTATGTGTATATATCAGTTATTTGGGAAAAGCAATTTTCCTTATCCCAAAAGTGTCATAAGTATAATCGATAAAATACTTCAGTGCTTATAAATTAGTCACAGTAATGTCTGTCAGAACACCTGCTGGTGACCATCATCAAATGGGTATATCTTGCCAAAACACAGAAATACAATGACAGCATCCTCAGCAAAAGCAGTTTTCTCTAGGTCCACTGCAGGGAACTCACTCTAGGGAGTAAAAAAATGTCCATAGACAGAAAAAAAAAAAAGGCAGGTAGGTGTGCTAAGTGTCTGAAAACACAACAGCTGAGAGGGGGAACTTGTAAGTAAATTCATTGGAGACTGTGTCTTGTGTAGGAAGAAGTCTGCTGACTGCTGGCCCAGATATGCAAAGGGATGTTGCCTTCAGATAGGAAACTATATGTAAAGCAAAAGTCCTAATCTAATTATTCCTTAAAAAAAAAAAGTGTGCACTACTAACTATTATTTTTTAGAAGTTTGCTTCTGTCTCAGTGTCTCAGTGTCTGAGTGAATGAATGAAAAAACAGTCAGTAGATGCTTACTTGTTCTGCTCCTACTCTTTTCTGGGTTATCCAAATGGAAGAGATGCTGGTTTAGAAGTGTCTTGAAAAGTTTGCATCTCCTTTCTTCAGATGACATGCACTCACACAGTTTGGAGTCCCAAACTATCAGAGAATAAAAAGCATGCGGTCTTCTTCATAGAGTTTTAAGTTATACTAGAGTGCTAAAACTATCTACTCTGACCTCAATACCAGGTGTCAGGATCCAAGAA
Source organism: Leptocoma aspasia (assembly GCA_013399835.1). NCBI lineage: Eukaryota > Metazoa > Chordata > Aves > Passeriformes > Nectariniidae > Leptocoma > Leptocoma aspasia. The sequence goes on from VXAX01003836.1 coordinate 556,363, forward strand.
AGAATCAAGCTAAGCTTTTTAAGGATGCAGAGGGACCTCTGGGGAACTCAGAGCTGTTTTTATAGCTAGAGATCCATTTCCAAAAAGTGATAGCAGAAAAAGATCCCCTGCCCTGAAAGCACATTCTGCAAGCTGGAGCCAAAGAATTTGGCTGGAGCCTTGTAAAACCTAGAGGAACTTAGCGAAACCAGATGGGCTTGGCAAATCAGTGTAAACAGCAAGGTTGGGTTGAGTTCAGGAGGAGCACTCTGGGACAATGCTCCATGGGGTAACAGTCTGAGTTGCATTTTTTCCTGCACACTGCTCTGCAGAAACCTCTTGGGAAATTGTCCCGACACAGCGAACAGTTGGGTAGACCGTATTTCCCTGCTTTAACTGGCAGATCTGATGGCTCTCCTAGTTGTGAGAAATCATTCCTACCTTTAAACCACTTATTCCTGAAACTCATAAAGTAAAGAGAGTTCCTCTTGTCTCCAATCAGATCAGGTCTAACATGACTGGTACTGTACAAACAGGCCAATCACTATTTGCAATGAAACAGACTGCACACATTGCATCAGATAGCTACAGGAAAAGCAATCTCAATGAAAAGCATCCTAGATAGAGTTAGAAGCTCTTAACTATGTCATCCTTAGAACCCTACCACACAAACATCTTCTAAATAACATGATTTGAAAACTATGATGTGTGATGAAGCTATTCAATGTATTTCTGGAGCAAAGCGTAAGCATTTTCACCTGAGAGTAGTTGCTATAAATTATGTTACCAAGTCATATTTGATGTTAGCTTACTTGTGGCTAAAAGAAAGTGTTTGTGTTTATATGGAAAAGGAGAACACCTTTCTCACACCTTCTCTGCTGCAGTCGTACAAAAAGGGTTGATGGTAGATGTGGCAGTTGTTCTGCTTTGTTGCAAAATTTGTTTTAGTATATCTTGGCTCTAAAATGTTATGCAAAGCTGCATTAGATTTTAATCTGCAGGTGGGTTAGATAAAGAATGACCCAGGGAAACAGATTTTTTTTTTCTTCTGATCTTTGAGAGGGAAAAGGGTTTGAGGTAAAGCTCCTGCAACAGAGGAAACTTGCTTAAATCAACAATAAGGTACTATAAGGAGCAATATGTCAGAGCCACTAAGTCAGAGTGATGCACAGATTTTGTGTAAATCCCATGATCACCAAATGAACCCACTTATTGCTCACAGCATCTGTGACCTGCTGCTCTTCACCTTTCTCAGTTACAGAGTGACTCCACTGTCTTCAGTTGTTCCCTCCACACACTGTGTCCTTTAGCTGCTCCTGCAATAGGTAGCAAGTGTATATGTAGAAAAAAAGCTGTGGAAAATAATATTTAGACAGAATATAATTTCAGTTACAGAAACTATGCTATGGACTCAGAAGAAAAAGAAAGAATTTGGGGAGGTATCTGATAATTTTAAAGTTGCCTGACAGACAATCAAATTCAAACAATTTTGTGGTATGTTATAGTCATATTACATGCTACACAAAGGAACTTCAAATTTTTCACAGGGTGCCAGAATATACTTCCCTTAATTTTGTGTTTGGTCATTCTTCATCATTAGAGAATATTTTTGTTACATATATGACTCTCCTAAAGTGCCAAGTAACATGCCACATCCACTTTTCCTTTATCATATCCAGTTGGGGGCTTCTGGATTTTCCCCTTTTGGAAAGATGTTATTTGATATCTCACTATCTCTGTGCAATTCATTGACTGAAGACATAGCCTGACGCAATGACAATTAAACATCTTTGTAACATTTCCAATTTCAGAAAAATGTGGAAATGAGGAGGCTTCTTCTCTTTCCCTCTACCAGCTTACAATATTTTTATGGGTAATTTGGCTTATATTTTGATCTGAAAGGTCTTTCTAGAAAATGCATAAAATTCTGTGATCTAAAGACTACAGAATACATACTTTTGAAATGTTTTCAGCTCTGTATAGATTGTGCTGAATATTGCATCTATTTCAATGTTTTATCATTTTTGAATGACAATGACAGATAATGATTTATTTTGAAGAATGCCTGCAATGAAACTAAAGTCTACATTGGCAACATACAGCTGGGACAACTGAAACAAACATCTCACTTAGGTACCAGCTTTCTGGCATTCAAATTACACCACAATTACACTTTATAAATATGTGCTTCTTTTTTCTTTTTTCCTTTTTTTTTTTTTTGCAGATGTAGGATGAAAAATATAAAAAGATCTTCACTACAGACCTACTCTAATCCTTCTCACACACTTCCTATTTTGAAAGGTTTCTTCACAGCATCAAAAAAAAAAAAATGCTTAGACTACCATGAACAACTGGAACAATTTGTGCTTGTTTCCAGTGCTTCAGTGGGATTATCTTAACTCATTTTGATATTTCTGTTCCAGTGTGTTGGAGGTTTCTGAAACATCCTTGTAAGTGTATAATTTCTGAGTTGGTGCTATATTGACCCACATCATACACTAGGGATTTTGGGCTCTCTACACCACCCCTTGTCCAAGCATGATACACTTAATTAAGCTTTTCAGCTTTCCTGTGAGTCACAATTTTATTGTGTCCCCATACAACACACATTTTGTTATTCTGCAAACTGAAAAATAATTTGCATTATAATTCACCTTGGCCAAAATGATTCCAAGTTATGTGCATCCTCATGAAGGGCAGCTTTCTCAGTTTGGAGTTATCAAATAATTTCTACTGAGAATAGCCTTCCAACTGTTCTATTGCCATAATCTTGTAGTAGCCTGAGAGGACATCAAAAACATGACTAAGACCCCATGGTCAGAACAAATTTTATTGAATGAATCATTGATAAAGTTACTCAAGAGACATTATTAGAAATTACTTGCTATCATAGAAGTCTGTTTCAGGAAAATATACTATATTAAAAATATGTTGTTTATTTTTGTATCATAGCATTGCAATGTTGGAAAATTATAGGGGTTTGAGTATAATTTTTTATTATTTTCTATATTTATATTTTATACTAACATTTTCACCTTGCATTATGTCATACATTATTGCTTCAAAACTTAACACAGAGGTGTTCGTACTTCTTAAGATTTTTTTGAGTCATGAGGCAAAGCTGCTATTTAGTACTGTTGCAGGCATTACCTTTTCTTGTATCAAAATATTTTATTACAAAATAAACAAAATGCAATAGTTACTTAAGAATACTTTCCACTTTGAAGGAAATACTCTTTTGTTTATCCAGAATGAAGAAAAAAAACCAGTCTATCTTAAGCCTGGTCTTCACATTAATAGTTATCTCAGTATTTCATTTAGTTTCAAATCTTTCCCTTACAAGGACTGTGGAGAACAAAACTGGGGAACAAACACACCTACAGTCTTTCCCTTGTTGAGATATGCCATCATTTTGATTGCCATTTGCCAATGAGGTGAGAAGATAGCTATTCCCAGGAAGTCGGATATGTTTACAGATATGGAATAAGGAGGAGAAGGTCTCAGACCAAGGCACTCTTTTTTCTTGGTAGAGGTGGCATCTTAGAGTCAAGCAGACAAATATGCCTTTTCCCTAACTGTAAAACAAAAAATCCCTATTTTTATTGAACTCCCTGGGTTCAAATCCCAGTCAGAATAAATAAAAACAGTACAAGATCAGTACAATAAATCAGCCAGCCAGGAGAATGAAAGTAGCAAAAACATATTAAGGGAAATCACATCAAGGCATAAAAAAATGTAATAAAAGGAGCATTCAGCTCCACAGAGAGAGACATAGTTAAATTAGCATGGAGTCATTAAGAGACAATAGGAAAAATACATTTTAAGACACCTGAAATGGAACAATATTTTATTCTCACAGGTAAATTTACAAGGTAAGAAAGGAATAAGTAAAGTGCAGAGCTCAGTTCAAAATTTTATTATCATTGTGTTTGTGATTATAATGTATTTACATATAACATGCTTAATAAAGCAACAAAGTCAAAATATGCTCTGCAATAGTTTTTGCTACAAAGAGAGAACAAAACAAAAAAGTGAAAAAAACTTTTTAAGAAGAAACTAAAAGATACAGTCGAATGAAATCTATACAGGCAGCATTTAGAGGGTTAAAGTATATAAGTATTTGTGTCTCACATAAAATATATGAAGTCTTAACAAAAAGACAAGGAAAGCTAAAAAAATTTCAGCTTTAGAAAAAGGGTGAAATGGAGTCTATTCAGCTCCATTTCTGAAGAAAATGTATTCTTCAGAAAACTGAAGGTCTGGCCATGTAGGAAAATGAAAAATAAGATCCAGTGATAGTAGAACAAGAAGGCTGATTCCAATATCGTTGAAACACTTCAGGAGCAGGAAGCCTGAGAGAGAGTTAACAATGTCAAAGTACAGCAGCACTTAGAAAGCATAGAGCTGCAGTGGAAAACTTGAAAAAACTTGAATTGTTCTTGTGCACCCCTTTGGGAACTGTTTTGCTTTTTTTCTTTTCCTGAGAGATAATGTAGATGAGGCAGAAAAGGCCTTTTGCAGTGAAGCAGCAATGTCTGAAACCACTTTAAAAATGAACACCATGGGGCCAAGTAACATTCTTGTAAGCCTTCTTAGGGAGATTGAGATGAAATTTTACTTCAGTAAAGCCTTTGCTACTAATTGCCATTGTATTCTCCTGGAAAAGCTGGTAGCCTATAGATTGAACAGGTGCTGTCTTCTCTGAGCTAAAAACTGACTGGATGACTGGGCCCAAAGAGCGGGAGTGAATGGTGCTGGTTGACAGCTGGTAATTAGTAGAGTTCACCAAGGCTCAGTACTGGGACCAATCCAAATCATCTTTGTTGAAGATCTGGATAAGTGCAACTAGTACATCCTCAGTAAGTTCATGGATGACACTTCTTTGAGCAGGAGTGTTGATCTGCTGGAGGGCAGGAAGGCTCTGCAGAGGGATCTGGACATGCTGGATCGACGGGCTGAGGCCAGTGGTTGGGGTTCAATAAGGCCAAGTGCTGGGTCCTGCTCTTGGGTCACAACAGCCCCATGCATGGCTACAGGCTGGGGAAGAGTGGCTGGAAAGCTGCCCAGCAGCAGAAAAGGACCTGGGGGTGCTGGTCAACAACAGCTGAGCAAGGCCAATGGCATCCTGGCCAGTATCAGCAATAGGGTGGCCAGCAGGACTAGGACATTGATTATTTATCATGATTTTTCAGTATTGATCTTTATTGATTAATTCTTCTGGCCTCACCTTTCCTTGACCTTATTCTATTTGCATGAACACCTAGAGGTGTCATTCACCTTCAACATTAGGTGCTTAGGTGGTATGGGAAACACAGATTTAAGAAATAAAGATTTGATTAATTACAAAATTTTCCAGTGAGAATTCCACCATTATACAGACTGTGTCTGAGACTGTGGAGACTGAATGACTTCAGATCCCAGGCATATCCTTTTCCTGACCATGACAGTTTTTGACCATGACTTTTGTTACATGCAAAGAAACAAAATTACAAGTGACATACAATAAGAAAGTCACAGCATTGCTCTCTTTCCACCTTTAATAAAGTATATTAATTAATGTGTACAGTATTTGTAAGCTAAATGCATTTCTAAAACATATTACATATTAAAATAATACTTTAAATGCATTGTAACCCACTTATTAATACTTAATACCAAAATCTAAATACAAATAAGAATTCAATTACCATGTTAAATTTAATAATTATATTTTGATTTGTGTGACAATTAATAAATCTCGAGACATTACTTATAAGGTTGAACATGAGCATAAGGAAATGGAAACAAAACACTTCTCTACCAGCATTTATGATTCACAGCAGAGGCACTTTCATAGAAATTTGTTTTCATAGAATATTCTGTTTTGTTTCTTGAACAAAACAGTATTCTAATATTTTTAGGTTGATAAATATAATTATCCTTTGAGCATTTATTCATTCTTCTGCTATTGAGAGAAATAGCATATTGAATTAAAAGATACCTCCCACTGGGTTTGAACTTCCTATCTCTAAATCATGTGGTGTTATCAGTACCATTTTCTCATTTGATCTAAACCATTACAATGAGACTCAATATTTTTCAAGTATCTATAATTGCTTAAGGGAAACAGAATACTTTAAAACGTGATTTGAAATAAGCAGTTTTAAATAATGACTCTTATTTGTCAGAAAGTTATGATAATTGGAAGACAAGCTATAGCAGATAAATCTCTGTTTATCTTCCTGTGCAACAAGAGGGAAGGGAAATCTTGAATTATGGACATGGTTTAAGAGGGGGATAGAGATCTTTTTAACAGCTTCACAGAAAGATACTATTTAAAATTTCCTTGGTCTGATTTTGACTGCCTTAGTGTGTCCATGTACCATAGGGTCTCTCTGAAACATCTGGTCAGTGACAGCTCTCCAGAATAAATGGATAACAGCTCTGATCCAAGGCTTCAATTTCTCTCTTCTAATCCCCAGCAGCCTACTTGATTGATCCTTTATGCAACTATGCTGCACAAAGATTAATATTCTATTTGTTGAGTATCAAACAGCAGTAGCTGATATCCAGCAGGCATCGCAGATGATTTCAGGAGCATCCTCAATCTTGAGTTGTCAAGTTGTACATGCAATTCTTCTACAGAATAGTGAGAGGAAAAACTGCAGGAGAAGAGAAGGGAAGACATACAGCCCAAGAGAACTGAGGCCTTGTGTAAAGGGCGGTCTTGTGGGACATGCAGCCATTCATAATGTCTCTCATTTCCAAACCACATCTACAAAATCTGGTGCTGGGAAATTGACTCACACAATTGTCACATGCCTAACCCCTCCAAACACTTTAACCTAGTGCTGCTTATTTGCTTCTCTGTGCCCACTAGCCTCCCTCAGCCTAAATAAAGATTTAAAATCTGTTGCTTTCTAATTAGGGCTGATTTCAGCAACTTGAAGAAAGTTACTCAGCCTCGGTACTGTACTTTGGGCTACATCATTTTGGAGTAAAGTAATACATTGTTAATGATAACAGGTTATTTTGTGTTGTAGCTGTATAAGCAGAACTCACAAATACCAAAAATGAAAGCTAACAGCAGGGTCTTTATATCTGAAGATTCTATATAGTTTTGATCTGTGGATTTCTTATTAGTAGTAAACAGCTTGTTATGTCTCAGACTGAGCAGCCTGTTATATTCTGGATTTAGTTCTGATTTCTTTGCAGATGAAAGTGAGTTGATCTGAATTGTGCTTTTGTTGGTGTAGGATAGCGTTTCACTGTAATAGACACTTTTACAGCACTCATAGATAAACTCCTCCTGGCACTAGATGCATTAATACTTATTAATTTTAATGATTCCCTACAGTAGTGTATATTAAAGAAATTAAAATAAAATACTAGGGTGTAACCTAAAACAAAGTTTCAGTCGGGAAGCAGACTGCTCAAAAATGTAGTTAGCCTCATTTATTTCAATATCTGAAAAACTACATTTCCTCTTCCAAGGAAAAAGAAAAAAATGTTTCTAATCCTGCAAATTTGAGAAAGTTTGAGGGTAGTAATTTGAATGCATCTTTTCCATTCAGGTTGAGCATTCAGAATATTAATGTGAGGCAACTGTTTGGCATCCTTTTATTAGCTGCCCCTGGAGTTTCTTGCAGCACCAGTGGTCTCCCCGTCTGTTCAAATCCCTGAGACTACTATTGCTTTTGCTAGTCTGGCTTTATTCTTTCTTACCCACATCTATTTCTTCCTTGAATAGACATGAAATATCTGGTCATTTGGTAGATCTTGGATGAAACTGAGAAATGACTGTGAGCTAACTGTTTAAAATACAGAATTCATATTTCATGGAGATAAAAGGATGCCTATGCATGGCTATGTTTTGGCAGCATCCTTCATACTCTAATAGAAAACCTTTTGTTGGGGTCAGGGCAAACCCTTGATCTTTCCAACACAGAATCCTAGAATCATAGGAACATAGTTACTTGCAACGGTATTTTGTACATACTGAAGTATTGAAGGGAATACTTCACCTTGACATTTGCACCACACACTGCTGTCTCTTTCAGAAGTTGCCATCCCACTCAGCTTTGCAGCACAAATATATATCTACTTATTTCTGCCCTGCTTCTTAAAGGTATTTCAATCGCCCTATTGTCTCAAACTCTGCTCTGTTCCTATGGCTCTGACTTGTGGGTTGCACGATTTGAACTGTTAATAATGATCTTTTCAGCATATTATACGTGGCAATATTACTTCAAGATCAAAGCAGTATAGGAATGGAAGAGGGATAATGTGATGCTGATGTTTAAAAACTCCAGAGTTACCTGGGAAATGTGAGATATCATTTGATTTGGTTAAAAATGGTAAAACTGATATTGCAAATCATTCATAGTCAAGCATAATATACCACTGAAAAGTTAAAGTGTTTTTTGTAAATGTTAGTCATCCCTCCAAAAAATGGGATTTTTTAATCTCAAAAAACCCCCAACATATTAGATCTTTTAGAGGCATCAATGAACCTGTCAGCTGTTGATACTTTAGTATGCACAGCTTTCAATATATCTTGACTGTTTTACACATTATTTGTTGAATTTACTAGTGGTAAAATGATACAGACTATAGAAATTCAAAAAACACACTGAAGCTCAAAATTAAGGGAAGTTTGTAAAATATCTATGTGAGAACTTGCACAATTCCATCATATTTTAAACAAGCTCTTAAAGAAACATGAATAAGTGGAATGGCAAAGTTTGAAGCCGATATATAGTTAATTTCAATTGCTAAAACTAAAGCAGACATTGAAAATTCAGACATCATTAATGACTGGGTAATAAAATGAAAAATGAGATTTGTGTCTTAAGTTTTTTCCTTTATACTGTCCACGGTGGTTCTCTACATCTAAGTTAAAGCCACCTAAGGAAGAGAACTGTGAAGTCATAATGTGTCTTTTTCTATTTCACAGGGTCCAGTGTCCAAAGCAATTTGAAAATCAGATAAAACCTTATCAATTAATAAGAACTGGTCAAAAGTCCAATGCAAAATAATATTGAGTAAATAATGTTCACTCACTGAAATTATCCAGCAGAAGTTTCAAAACCAAAGTTTTCATTGAAAGCATAGCTTTCAGTCTGGAATTGATTGATTGATGGTACTGTAGAGGTAAAAACTGTAAATTGTTTTGGAATACCACAAGATAATTTTTTAGAGTATTACTAGTGGGCCAATCAAACTCTATCAAACACAATGATGTACCTTGTCCCTCTTAGTTCAACAGTCCTGAAAATGTGCAGTGCTGGAAGGGAAAAGACTATGCAAACCTCTTACATCTTCTGCCCAGGATTTGTTACTGACTACTGAAGTTGATATACATCGTATGGCCCCGAGTGGCCATTTTTATTCCAATTTTTATACAGGGCCATAGATTTTCCTCGAAACTATCCCTCAAATAGATCCACAAAGCAAATGCTGTTACAGCACCCAGCATCCCACCGTGCAAGCAGACTGTTGAAATGGAAGAACTTGGTGCTCTGAAGTACACACTACATTTCTGCCTGCTGGTGGTTTAAGTGGACACAAATATCCTTGAAGATGTTGTGGACTCCTTTAAGCTCCGTAGCTGCACGTGAATGTCTTTAGCTGAAAGTAGCTCAGTATGAAGTAGAGAGAAAGCACAGCGCTCTCCGGGTGTGCATTTGTGAGGGGTTTGGTCTCAGCAGACACGCACACGCACACACAAAAGCACACACACACACCTGTGCACACACACACACTTTTCTTGATCTGAAACCACCTGATTCTGTCAGTCCCTGGACACACTGCAAGGGCTAGGCTTTCAGGATGGAAGGCTGATGGAGCAGTTGAGTCATTGGCATGTAAACTAGAGTAGACTGAAAAGTACTGATGATTTAATCCTGAACTACGTTATGTTTGATACATTTCAGGGAACAAAACCTTTGGGGCTTCTGGGTCTGTTCAGTTAATAGAAAATAGTGCTTCTCTAAAGAATTAAACTGTTCAAAATGCAGTCCTCTTGCGCAGATAAGAGCTTGGTTAAACTTCAGCTCCTGTTACTTAGCAGTTTTTAATTGTGTGGGGTTTCTGCTGCATATTCACTCCTTCTAGGTACTGTTCTGCAGAATACATCTACCCCTATTCCAAGTCTTCCCTTCTTTGAAGTAGCCTTCTTTGATATGATGATGGAAACACATGTGCATTTGCTCAGACCAGTCTCTCTTTGCAAAGCAGACATGTGGTTTCCTTTTTTCCTTCTGTGGCAGTATATTTGTAGATTTGACTTTTAATATTTTCCCTTCCAACATGGATAGCTATGTACCTATCTTAAGAACAATTCCTCTAAATTAATTCATTTTCTCTAGCTGAAAACTTCTTTTTAACACTTTCCTGAATGAGCCATCAATTAATATGCAGATCAGAATTGATCAGTATTTCCTTGGAGTACAGCTCTCTTACTTGGTTAGTGATTAATTCACACTGGTGACCTTCCTGAGCTCTTGGGGATACAGATTTTAATTTTACCTTATTAGAGAATAAATGTTAGGTAAATATTAGATACAGCTATATTAAGATAGCAAGATTAATAGAGTACAGGATGATCATCTGTGCTACATGGCATGCATTTGAACCAATCTCTTGTTTGCAAATTATCTCTGTTTATTAACTTTGTTTTTTAGAAATGCAACACCTGGTAGAGGAAATACCCCTTAACTTTTCACATTCTACTATTACTACTTCAGATAATAACATGAATCAGTAAAAGAACTGAAATATAAGACCAGAGGGAGTTTGTTGGATTGTTTTGTTTTTTTCCTGGATGATGAAGAAGAACGCAGGTCTTGTCTTTGAACGCAGGTCCCGTCTTTGAACGCAGGTCCCTTTACTTTTTAGCTGTCTTAGAATATCTACTGCTCTTCCCCCTGCACTATATTTTTCTGCCAGCTCTCCTCTGGGTCAGAATCCCTAGTCTAACATTTTATTTTTCCTGGACAGAGGTGAGTGATGTCACTGAGCAAGAGCTATGTCTTCCATGCTGCTCATTCAGTCTTTATACTACATCCTCAGTTACAGAACATTTCAGTTTGGATTTCTCATATTGCACTCTGCTCTAAATGCTCAAGCTGGTGCATCACTCACATATTTCACTGTGTGCCAGAAGTTTCTTTTCATCTAAAGGATGTGCTACATTCCCAGATTTTCACCTAGCTGAACTGGCAAGAGTTTCACATGGCACATCTGACAGCAATTAACCTGCGTAGCAGCATCTGAAATGACTCTGCAATAACTGAGGCTTTGAGAAAGCAGCAGGGTTTCATGTGAACCAACATGTGTGTGAGTTTCAGCAGATGAGATATGAATCACATATTTTCATGGTAGCCCCTTACCATTAAATATCTGCTTCAAGCTTCACCTCTGGTGTTTCTTCACCCCTCAGACAGGCACTTCCTGTCTGAGGAAGCAGACAGGTAAGAGGTGTGAGCTACCTGCTCACAGTAGCTGTTACCACTGTAGGAAAACTATTCACTACATTTTTAATCCTTCTATACCTGAACTGACCCCACCTTTCCCTTCGCAACTGTCCTGAACCCCTTTTATGCTTGCAAAACCCACATGGAAAATGAGCAGAAAAAAGACCACAATGATCATGATCAACTCATGATCACTAACTAAAAACGAGAGTTAAATTAAGGGAGTGATCAGGAATATTTTAATTGCATATACCACTTCCTGAGAATATTTCCTGTTCCGAAATATATTTTCTGTTGGAGAAATTTCTTAACTACAGAGTGGAATTTCTGGACTGATACTGAGAAATACCCACAGCCGCATGAAGAGCAAATCCCTGTGAGATGGACTCAAGTTCCTGTTCTGCATCTGGGACTCAAACCATGTATTTTCTATTTTGGAGGACTCCCTTTTTGCCAAGGCTGTTGAAAACAAAACTGTTAGTGTGGTAGATGCAATAACCTGTCCACTTACCTTGTTTTCTTTATTCTCCACGAATATCAAACACTTTATTTAAGTCCACGAAGCTTTGTTTTCTGACACAGAACCTACCTTTTTAGCTTCATTCTCTTTAACAGAACTGCACATGAATTCATGCAGCAAGGCTTGCATCCTGCTAGGACAACCTCCGACATCTTCTGGATGCAAATTGGTGTAGGATATTAACTACATCCTGATACCCATGGAATTTGCCAGACTGAGTGGTGGATTATAACTGAAGTAAATAGTTTGTCCAAGAACTATTTCTGCCTCATGTTATTAGTGACATTCAGTTTCTGGTTGTAACATGCAACATCCTCATGTTTCTCAAAAAGCTTCTTTACGCCTGCAATCCATCTTTGATATACATGGGGTTTATTTTGGTGGGGTGAAACAGCAGGATAAGTGAAGGCTTGGCCTTGTGGGTGCCCATTTACAAGTTTGAAGTAAGTTGTTATCAGTCTCCACTGAGTGATTCACTCAATTAATATTATATTGCGGCACTAGGGGTGAGCTCCTGCTGATCTAGGCAGGAACAAGCAAATGCCTGTCTAGCCCGTCTCTGGCTGGACCTCAGAGCAGCTGCTTTTGGAAACAATGCCAATGCAAAGCAATTCATTCCCTGATGCACTCTGCCAGCAAGCAGCACTCATCAGTTCAGGGACTTCTTCACTGCAGGTCAGCTACACACACCGTGTTTACATGGCTAATGAACCCATTCACCACGACTGCCTGCTCCCCTTTATGAGCCATTTGTAATTTGCCTATTCCAGCTCCAGCATGTGGCCTGCCAGGACACAGCTGGTAATGTCCTGATCCAGCCAAAACCAGTGCTAGAGACAAAGAGGGTAAACTGAGCATGTTGAAGCTCACCACTAGTATCTCAAAAAGGAATGTCCTGAAAACAGTTTTCAACCTATTCTTCCATCTATCACTCTTAGGTTAAGCATGTTCTGATATGCCATATCCAGCATCTGCCCTTGGAGTTAAAATACAGTTTTAAATAAAGTTGTAAGACTAATATTATCTTCCTCCTATAAAAGCACAAAATTTTAGCAGTATAATTACTTTCCAAAGCTTATTTTCCCTCCTGTGTGCTGTGACATGCCAGAGTAAATTTCCATTCCTTCCAAATGAAGTAAATATGGAACAGGTAAATAACTGAATATTTTCTGATTTATGGAATCATTATTTTTTACTGGAGAAAAATATTCAAGTCTATAGGGGAATAAATCAATTCTTCTATTACTTCATATTATTAGCACCCAAACAATATTTCCCAGTCATTAAAATTGTCTGTTATCTCATTAAGCATTTTTGAAGAATAGAACAGAAGAACAGAGAGGTCAGATACAGAAAAACATTTTGCTCAATTTTCTTTTTTTAATTGGAACTTTGTACCAAGACTCTGGAAGTTTCTGTGGTTGATAAACCAGAAAACAGTGTCATATAGACTGATTTTCTGACAGAACTTCAGGATTATTTGTCAAAACTGACATTTACCTTTGAAAAATATTAAGGGAAGTGATTAGCTCATTTAGACATAGTTCACAGCCATTTCTGGTTAGTACTTTCATCTAATTTTGTGTCTGGCGCAAGCATTAATTGTGAATTTTGTAATTGTAAAATTATTTCTGTATTAGGATTTCAATAGGAATAAAATTATTATACTTACTTTGAAGTACAGACTGTCTGTCTGTGATAGCCTCAGGGGCCAATTCTCACCTGGCTAAGACTTCCCTTCAGATGGTATTTATCTGCCCATATGTAGAAGGCTGCAGCAATCTGACCCAGTTAATCTGGACTTCCTCTATGAAGGAAAAAAAAGTAAAAAGCTTTTTCTTTGTAAAAAAAAAGCTCAATAATTAGATACATGGTGGAGAAATAAGTGTAGAAAATAATCTCACTCCCCATGTTGAATTAATGGTTTGAGGGTTTTTTTTTATTATCCTTATAAATAGGCACAATCTTCCACTTTTTTATACATTATCTCATATGCAAAAATCGAAAAGGCTATTTTTACATAGGAGATATGTATCTCATATGTAAAATGAGATACATATCATTTAACTGCTGCTACTCCAGTTAACAAATCACTCAAATCCAGGAGTTAGTATGAGGCTGAGCTGTGTGTTTGGTGTTTTGGTGTGATGTGTCCCATTCTCAGCTGCAACTTCAGTTCTGCACATTGTCTAAAACAAGGAGCTTCTATAAATTCAGGCCAAGGACAGAAAGAAATCTGAACAGTGGGCTAATCTGCCAAGCCTATGGGCTATTTCCCTATGGGGAAGTTGAAAATAAAAATAATCAATAAAAAACACAACAACTGATATATGCCATAACTTAATCTAGATGTTATTGCAGTGCTACTGCAGCAGTGACAACTGGACCAGTTGTCAGAATCGTCTTGCACTGCCCCTAAAAGCCTTCAAACATTTAAAGATGTCATTACTCTCCATTCTCTTTCTATAAACTTAGTACAATATTTAGTATAACTCTAAAACATTATGAAGTTTTACTGAGTAAATTATGAGGTACTAATCTACAATTAGTCAATGATGCTAAATATAAATTTAGAGGCTGATCCAGCTATTTCCAGACTCTCAATATAATTCAACCTCATTTGTTGGAGAGCAGGAACTTCTCAGGTCACTGTAATTGAAAATGGAGCATTTGTTAAGGTAAAGCAGTAGACACTTCCTGCCAACTTCCCCTGCCCTAGACTTCTGGGTCCACCTAACTGAAAGGTTTATTTTTTTCCTTTTTATTCTGTCCTTTTTCCCCCATGTTCCCTCTTCCTTCCTTGCTCTCTGCTTCAGTCCCTCAATTTGTCAAAAATTTCCTCCAAGTATATAATTTTTTTGGTCCAATACCTTCACTTTAACACGGTCGTGAAAGTTAGTCGGTGTCGGAACCATTCTGACACAGGCTGACAGGTTGCAGTTTAAATGATAAACTATCACAACGTGAGAAAACCTTCCAAAAAGGGTTCATGCCATGTAGCTGCCCACAATACAGCTCTAGCTTCATCTAGAAATGAAATGTTTTCTTCTCACCACTGAGCTTTCAATGAGAATTTACTCTTGGCACAGCATAGAGATGCTGGATGCAATTAAATCTTGTGCCAGTGGCACAAGACCACTGGCATTAGCAGAATTATATCAGAGATGCATTTTGCTTCTTCTGCATTGAACAGTCTGGTAAATTTATGGATAACAGGTACCTCAGCAGAAACTGAAGTTATTTTACAGTACCCTTTAAGAAAATTTTAAAATATAGACAGCTAAGTAAACAAATTTGAATATTAAGGCTTATTTATTATCAAGGTAATTTGATTGGCTCCATTCCCCTTAAAGGAGACATGTCAATTTATACCAATAAAGTGTTTCATTCTGGCTGGTGATGACAAGGATGCACTATGCAAGAGCCTGAATTATGGGCAATGACTGCACTGTGCACAAGTAGAGAAGGGGAAAAACTGACTTTTGTGAAAGGTTTTTACTGTCTAAACATTAGAAAACAGACTAAAAGATGATGATGACAGGCAATTGGAGAAAAAACTTTAGGAAATGACAGCATAATAAATTTAAGAAAATGTGAATAAATTTTGACACGTCACAAAGTTTATTTTTTGTTTTAAAGTGCTGGTAATATTCTGCTCTTCTTGAAATATGAGGACTGAAATACAGCCCCACTGATATTCTGGGAGGCTTACCACTGGTTTCTCTGGGACCACAGTGATTCCTTTTCTCTTCTTATTTAAAAGAAGACTAATTTAAGTAATAGCCTTATAAAAATGTATGTTTTCTTTTCTTTCCCTCTGACTTTCCTATCCCTCTTCTTTGATCAGAATAAGATGTTCATTATTTGTCCAGCAAATGAATAATCTGCTAATTAACTGCACTTGTTATGTGATGAATATTCAATTACCTTAATGGGAAGGGGAAGAAGATGTATCATACCTACGCAAATTAATTTGTTGTTGGGCTATGAATTTGCACCCACCTGGTTGCAATTGCTCACTCTGAAAAGCTATCCAGGTGTGTTATACTTGAGAATTAAAGGAGCACACAGCCCATTTGCAGCCATATACAAAAGGTGAATACCTTTTTCTCTGTGTCTTTTAACAATATTATTCAAACAATTGAATTCAGAGATAACTTGTGTTCTGTCTAGTGATAAGAAAAAGGAATTATCAAGTGAATCAAATTTATTTCCTGTGTTTGAAAAATGGTAACCCTCTCAGATCATGTTAACCGAGAAGTGACAGCATCCCCAATGGAAAAACAGGCCAAAAGCTTCCTGCACTAAGGACTACAAAATATTCTTAAATACGTAAGTCCAAATTTAATTGTTTCACTCTTCTCGGTGGTCTCTAAAACACCAAAAGTATCTAGTAAGAAATGCTACAAAGCCAGTATAATGGTCCATATTCTAATCATCAAGGTTAATCCAATGAACAGAGTAAAGGACAAAAGGGACCCAAGTCCCTTGAAAAGAGAACCAAGTTCATAGAACAGAATGGTCTCATTTCTGTCCAAGGGAGAGACTGTCTGATGCTCCTGCCCATCTTGTTCCCTCAAATTTAGAGTGGAATTTATTAGTGCAGTATGACAAAGTCCTCCATCTAAGCTATCTGTGACCTGGAACATTCCTACCACAACCTCCACACTAGTGTTATACCATAGATCCATAGAACAGCTGCTCTACGAGGATGACTGCTTTTTCTCTATTTACTGCCAATTAAGGATCATTGTGGTATAGTATGGGACACAACAGTAAGACTGGAAATTATCCAAATTTAATCCATAACACTTCTCTAACCTAAGGAGAAAGTAAAAGGGGGGGAAAAAATCTATAACAAAAAATTATGCAGTGTTAGAGTAAAGAACAGAATTACTGATGGCATATCATCAAGCTCTGTGGCCAAGTGCTGGGGAGGATAATCTCATTTGTCCTTTGGGAGGGGGAGAAATCTAAACAAAACCAAACCTGCTGACATAGATTAATTTGCATAGAAATACTATTCATAAATCCAAGAGAATCTCTTCACAGGCTCAGATTTTCTTAGTAGTAACCAGCAAGTGTTAAAGGAGAAAAAGGAGGGAGGACAGAGATTGAGGTTTTTGACCAAAGTTCATCTCTTGACAGTTGTAGTTCAGCACAGTGGTTTTCAACACTTAAAACATGAAATGGTGCTTCAGGTCTATTCTATAAGGTACAATGCAGAGGGAGTTTGCAGACACTAGAGAGAGTGTCTGAATATTAACAAACATCTCTCTACACATCTTCTTTACCAGAGTCAGCATGGGATATCATGGAGCATTACCTCAAAGCAGATTAGAAAATAGTTGTGGTAAGGTAGATTACAATGCATTTTTGATATAAAGAAAGATTAAAGGAAGTGTCAGTAGCTGATTAACCTTTTTGACTTTACTTTTTCAACACAAAATATTTGGATCTATTTCTAATACACTGTTCATATTTTTACAAGTTTTCACTTGTAGCTATTTTAATTTCTGGTTTCCATTAAATAAAAAGATAGAAATCTAATAAAAAAATACTGCCCTTTTAAATAGTAGAAACTTCTTTTAGACTGCTTTCAGCTTCCAAAAAAAAAAAAAAAGTCTTCTCAGGGAGGATAAAGGGCTTTTGTCTTACTTTTTGTCTTTATGAAAAATTTTCTATTCAGAAAAAATGCCTGCCAGCTATAATGGCAATAAATGTCATTGACTGAGAAGTATAAAGGTCCCCTAGATAGTTCTGACTCTGTCCCTGACAGAGGTTAAGTTCTTTGTCAAGAAGTCATTGAGTTTACGTGCTATTAAAGCAGCATGCTTCCCAGCCTATATTTAGCTGTTTGAGTGTAGGTTATGTATGTTAGGATGAGGGTGATAAAGCAGTTGTAGACTGCAACATAAGGCGATTTTCTTTACTGCACAATTACGGTTTATGTTACCATAAAGCTTTTGCCAGGGTTGAAAAGTTGGGGAGGATTAAAGGAAATGCTATAAAACATATCAAAGTGGATTGCATAAACAATTGCCATGCTTTGGGAAATAGCTGATTAATTGACTGAAGTGAGACATCTGCAGGATGTTGGGACTATGGATATATCAAAGCATCTCAACCGCCTTGTTTGCTTTAATAAAAGTGGCTTAATTTGTTCCAACAGTACGAAGCCTCCTGTTATACCTGATTTGTCACCCTCATTGTTAAGGGAAAGAGCCCTACACCTTTAAGTACAAGAGTCTTCCCACAGCCATACCTCCTTGCACATTCCTCTGTGCAGAGTAAAGAGTACAGAACTTTGTTAGACCTCAAAACTTAAGAGACGAAAGATTTAACAAACAAAACGTGAGTGTGTGTATGTTTGGAAAATACCTGCTTTGTTGACCTCTGGCTTCTCTTTGACCAATATTAGGAAAATAAAGCTCTTATTGTCCTTTCATCTGTCTTCCAAACTTATTCTTCCCTTGTGACAATAGTGCTTTACAATCTTCAGTGACCATTTTCAGCTAGCCACTGCTATCCCATTCCCTGATAAGAAACTTACTCACAGACAAAATGAGGCCCATAATGCAAAGACAGTGATCTCCTGTGTAAGGGCCTAGCTCTGACTGAAAACTGCGCGCAGCTTAGATGTTCTGATCAGAAAATTATTCAGGAGAGAGTTTTTTTTATACTGTCTTTTGACATTATCTTGGAGGCAATGGTTTATCCTTTCTTCTTAAATCCCAAATATCATGCATATACATAAGTGTATATGTGTGTGTGTATATGTATATAGTTGTGTATATAACCCCAGGATCTCTGACTGTTTCCCATTGATTAAGCACATAAGTAATGCAAAATCCAAGGAAGATAAACCACCACTATCTTGAAAGTGGAAAAACCTGGTCCTAATCACAGTCCCAAGTTGAGTATTTTTAGGAGAGATGCTGAATCTTTTTTACATGTTCAGTTTGTGTGTAAATGGGAGAACGGGAGTTGCATATGGATTTCCTACTATGTCACCATCACTAGTAGGAGTAAAAGACTTGCTAGGAGAGTTTAAAGTGCAGTACATATTTTTGTTACTACCTTGTTAAGAAATAATAATGAATATAGAAGTGTTGGAAATCCTTCCTGAGCAGAAAAATATCTATATTTGCTAGGTTTTTGCAGGACTATTTAAAAAATCATTTCAAATAAAGTAAAGAAAAAAATGAAATAGCAAAACAAGTATGGAGAAGATTGAGTAACATAAAGTGATTTCCATACAATTATGTGAAAAGAGTTATTTGATTAATCTTTTCAAACCCTGCTGATTGACAGGTTTTCAGTTAGCTGCTTCCATAAAAGAACAGAAAATTATTAGAATACTCCTGTTAGTATTTTGTAAATTACTTACATTTAGCACAATGCTGGTTTCCCCAGTACTCGCCTTCTATCTGCTGCAGTTTTAAAAAAAATTCGAAAAGTTCATAAACATATGTAAATTTTCATAGTATAGCTTGTTGCTAAAATGGCATAGATGAAAATATTTCTAAATATTTCATTAATTCCAGTAACTGTTAGGAGAATTTAGAACTTTAGCATGCAATTAGCAAATGTGACATATTATAAATGATAACTAAGAAATTAAACCACTGACCTAGAAAACCAGCTCCTAATGATAGATATTGGTGTAGTTCAGATACTCCAGAGACAAGGTAGGGAAAAAAAAGCCAACAAGATAAAGTAGAATTAATTTTATGTTTTATAAATAAGATGATGTGATTGTGATAGGCAAATTTTGACTAGTGCTAAAGAATTATTCACAGAGGTTTAAAATAGCCACAATTGTTTCTTCTACCATGGTTAAATTTCATCACCAAGATACAGGACTTACTTTGCAGGTGTAACTATGCAAATATATCCATGCTGGTTTAGCTGTGGCAGCAGGATCCTTTTCTTTAGAGGCAGAGTATGTCGACAGAAGGAATTTTTCTGCCTGCATAGTTGTGCAACTTCTCCAAACACCCAGAGGTCAGCCCGTAAAGCTCTTCTTTGTCAGCATAGCTGTGTCCACATGGGGTTTTTTGGCTGGCATAGCTATTTTGGCAAAGAATATGTGAGTTTTTTTCACACTCTTCACTTACATAGCTGTGTGGATAAAACATTGTAGAACAGAAGAAGCATGTACACACAATATGTCTCTCCCTCTTCAGCCTGCCTTTGCTTTTCACCTCTTCAAAAATTAGTAACTTGAGGCATGGTTTGCTGAATCAAGGAATAAACACAGGGAGTTTAAAGTATCACATCACTGTTACCCCCAAATACTACTAGCAGATCATGGGCTAAAGGAAATAGATGAATGGGTGGTGCAAGTAAAATTTCAAGAGTTCTTTTTTTTTTTTTTTGTTGGCAGTTTTTTGCTATAATGATGTTAGACATTGATTAAAAAAGTAACATATAGGTTTACAACTAGAAATTTTTGAGAATAGGCTCACCATGTTAAATATACATGGATGGGAAAAAGAATCATCAAGGTACTAATGATCCACCAAAACATGTTGAAGAATACAGCTTTAATGAATTGGGAGCTTCACAACTGAGTTCATTAGGACTGAGCTCAGTTTGGGTTTCTCTGCCAGCATTCAGGAAATTCTATTCAAAGGAGAAGAATTAATATGTAGACTTTACATCCAGGGTACCCTGCTAGTCCCAGATGGCTCCTAGCATCCCATAGCCACCTTAGAAAGGGGTTCTCAAAGCACTGCTTCTTAGCAAAAGGCCACTGAAATTTGACTCTCTTTTGCAGAGCCGAGTAGGTGTCACTACTTGTAACAGCAGGAGGAAAAATAACAGTATCTTGCCTTCAGCTCCCATTTACCCATGAGAAGTGGTAAAAAAATTCCAGCTTTTCTGATCCACACACCAAGTGTTCGTGTGTCACCAAAGTACTATCCCAAGTGTTCAGCTGCTAAAATATCTAGGTATTATATTTGTCTTTTTTATGCTTGCCTAATCCCTTCTATCTTCTGCCAAGAGCCCCTTTTTCCAGTGTTATGTGGGCTGAGTCTCAGTGAGCAGCTGAAATAATTCTACAGAGTGACAGAAAGTCATAGATACAAGTTCCTAGGACAAGCTATGCCCCCCTAGGAACACTTTATTTTATCCAGTATGTTACTAAATAGCAATTAGTAGGTAGAAATAAAATAGCTGTGATCCTCGGATGTTGCTAGACATACTCTTCTCCTCCTCCCATTTTATTTCCTCTCTCATCCCTTAATGCCATACTTGAACTTCTCTGAAGTGGGTCAATGCATAGTAAGTAGTTTCAATATCAGTGAAAGAGGGCTCTACTCCAGATGAGATTTTACCTGATTCCTTAGAAAGACAAGACTTCATTTCATTTCTACAAAAAATCCTAAGAATAGGAATGTTCTGGTATGAACAAAAGAGTGTTCTACAGTAATAAGTGTTTTCTGAAGAGGTTGAGCAGTAAGTATTTACATAGAATACATTTCTGTATAAACCAGGCAGCTAGAAAATAACTCAAATCTATGCCAACAGTTCTGTGTAAATCCTTTTGCTTGGACTAGCTGACCAGCCTGGGGCAGAAGGTAGCAGAAATTCATTATTCTATTTATTCATTAGAATTAATTCCCCTCCCAAAGAAGGACAGTTATAAATGCGTGTGTCATTAATGAAATAGGTTCAAGAATAACAAGTGGAAGAAAAATTAGAACATCATGAAACAGGTTTTGCAATGTTTCATCTTGCATACTATTTGCATCTCTTACAAAAAAAAAAAAAATACTAGTATGACAAACCTGAAAAGAAGAGCCTCAAATTCAAAGATGATCTTTTACCACAATAGGACAACTTGTAAGAGAGGAATGGAGGAAGAAAAAACCAAAAAAGAATGACAAAGCAGGTCCAAAAATACTGGTGTAAAAAGAGATAATTTATTCAAATTATGACTAATGCATTCTTCTAATTATATTGTGATAACTGAAATCAAATTCCAGTGGATTATTGAGGTTATACAGGTCTGCTGCAGTTATTATAACTGTATCACTTGATAGACATTTCAGCAAACCTGAAAAAAAAGGAATGGCTTGAGCTGTTTTCCATTTTACCTCAACTGACTTGGTCAGACCAATCTGATTAAACCAGCAGGATTATTTGTTTTATGGGTTATAGAAAGCAGGGTTTCAGTAGCAGGAACTGGGACTTATGGTATTGATCTCACCAACAGGATTGAGTGATTGCCTTCTAAGCTTGTAGCCTCATAGGTGACAAAAATAAAGGACAAATTCTTCAGTCAACTAGAAAATGTCAGCCAAGAGTCCTGGTGACAAAAATGTTACATTCCTGGATTGTTTTACACTGACACAGTGTAAAATGAGCAAGTAGTGGAGGACCATTTGTTTGCCCGGAAGGTACTATTGCAACTTATTTGTTTAAGAATGGCAACTTGATACCTTAAGCATGAAAAAAATAAAAAAAAAATTACTAACCAGAGTGAGTTACTTGAACTGTAGTGAACTTTGGTCAGTGAAGAATGCAGACAACATGGCATCATCTAATCCACTAGCACATGTTGGTGTTTGAAAACACTGCTTTTCATTTAGCTGCAATAGAGCTTAATTTATTTTATACTCTGGCCCACAGCCTATAAAATATTTCCTTTCTTGTGCATTCATTTTAAAAAAAATATCTTTGGAAGCTTTGGTTGTTTAACCAACCTAGTGGCCTTCTGTGATGGAACAACTATGTCAGTGGGGAATCAGAGAGTACCTGTATAGTTTACCTGGACTTCTATAAAGTCTTTGACATGGTCATCCAAAACATCCTTCCCTGAAAATTAGAGAGAGATGGATTTGATGGCTGGACTGTTAGATGGCTAAGAAATTGCTTGGACAGTCGCATCCAGAGGGTAGTAGTCCACACCCTAGAGTCCTGATGGACACCAGCGAGAAGTGATGTCCCTCGGGGGTCTGTATGGGGCTGGTGTTATTTCATATCTTCATTAATAACAGAGATGAAGGGATCAAGTGCATCCTCAGCAAGGACACCAAGTTGAGTGGTGCAGCTGACACACGTGGAGGATGGGATGGCATCTATAGGGACCTCAAAGATCTCAAGAAATAGGCCCATGGGAATCTCATGAGGTCTAACAGGGCCAGGTACAAGGTGCTGCACCTGGGCCATGGCAACCCACGGTACCAACACAGGCTGGGGGATGAACAGATGGAGCGCAGCTCTGCCAAGAAGGATTTGGGGATGCTGTGTTTGCTCACAGTCCAGAAAGCCCAGAAAACCTGAAGTGAGCTTACAAAAGAAGTGGAGAGATATTATTTGCAAGGGTATGTAGTGACAGGACATGGGGGAATGGTTTCAAACTGACAAGACAGTGGGTTTAGAGTAGATGCTAGGAAAAATTTCTTTACTGTGAGGGTGGTGAGTCACTGGAATAAGCTGCTTGGAAAAGTTGTGGGTGCCCCATTCCTGCAACTGTTCAAGGTCAGGTTGGAATGGGTTCTGAGCAGCCAGGTATGGTGAAAGTTGCCCCTGCTACTGACATAAGCTGTACAAAACCACTTCACCCTGAAATACTGTACACCAGCCCCCTGCCTGTTCACACAACTGTCCATGCCTTCCTTCACTCCTGGAATTATTACTATATGCTTCCTTTTCAGTTTCTAAGCCTAGCGCTTAATTTAGCATGCAAGATTCTTTTATATTAAAGGACTATCCTTAACCATGAGCAATATTTTATCATTTGTTTTCCAGGTAGCACTTTCAAATTCTGCAGATGAAATGATTAAACCTAAGAAATAGGTCACAACCTTGGCAACCATCTGATGTGAGACAGTGTAATCTGCTAGCACACTGGTTGTCATGGAAACTGACAATATTGGATTTTTCCTTCAATGCAACCTGTTTTATGCATAAATTATTAGCATATTATTAACATATTAAATCTAAGGCACTGGCACTTCAAAGCAGATCACCCATGTGTTTTATGTGTGTCCATGAGTAACTTAAACACATTCTTACTGGCATTGAGGAGAGGGTTCGTCAGCTGAGGAACTCTGACAGAGGAAGGAGTTTTTAGATTGGACAGTACGGACTGGTGCTTTTGAGATTAAGAGATCTCAGGCTCTATCCCATTTACTTAATGACCCGCCCAAGAGTTTTGTATTCCAACGCTCATTTGCTTTGCCTTTTTTTTTCATTGTCAATCATCTCAGAGTTAAAAGTTTGTTTGATGTAACACCAAATGTATGAGATACGTTGAAAATTTATATATGGTTTGTTTTACTTTTGTCTCAGCTGGAATAAAACCAAAATCTTCTGGACTCTTTGAGAGAAAGTAAACAATTGTTTCACTCCTGCTGTGCCCTTTATTTCTTCCCCACCCCTTCCCCAAACAGCCAGGAGTTAAAATTTCTTTTTTAAACTCAAGGACTAGTGCTCAGCTCTTAATACCATCTTGCTCAATTAGCAAATTACTAAACTGTAGCCTCTCTTCCTGTGTTGGTTTCCTTCATCTATTCTGTATTTGTCTGCAGTACATACTGGTTGCAAAGAAGTAGCATTTCTGAATGACTAAAAATTCACGTAATTTTTCTTTCATTTTCCCCAGCCTGAAGCTGTGTGTGTAGTAACTTCAACTGCAGGAAAACTCTAGAGGCATGAAATGAGACCATTAACCCATTGCCAAAGAACAACTGTCATACAGCATATCATCTGAGCTGACATCCACGTCTCTTTCTTCTGTAAAAAACATCTTGCCCTCAAGAAAAAGGTTCGGAAGTTGAGAACAAAGGACTGAACAATGAACTGAATTTCATCTGTAAACCTTTGAAAAGAGACAGGGTGACGGCCCATCACTTTTCCTTCCTGCAAACCCTTGGTCTGGCAATAACACCTCTTGACCTGGAAGTTTTTTTCTCATAGTGCTCCTAAACCAGTTTTCTTTCTCAATAAGAATTGTCTTTCCCATTATTTATAGAAGTCAAATTTGAGCTGTAAGGGAAAATTACTATAAAATGTATGTCAGGAGACAGAGGAGGGGTTAGTCTAGGTCACAAAGTGGAACATGTGACCACTGTTCAATGTATTTGTAGGCACAAGGAAAAGTTCATCCAAAATATATAGTGGATTCACAAATTATGCAAGTAATTTTTCTGGATCATATTTTTGTGTTTTCTCTTAAAAAGTTGTGTAAAGTCAGTACAGAGACCAAAGAATGTCCATCTTCTTCAAATGTCCCCTGTCTCATTCTGAAGTATTTATGAAATCTGCAAAACCAGCTGTACAAATTTTGGTTCTTACATTATACACCCTTTGGACACGGCTAATTTACAGAAATTTCATTCAGTGTCATAGTTAGATATCATTCCTTACCTTGAAGATGTTACAAGTTGTGTCTCTTCATGTCACCCCTTTCCTACACATGATCTCAAGCACCTACCTGTACTACTGCTGGTGTCAGAAGGAACATTCTATATTTGCAAGTTTCATCAAAACTTTGTCTCTCCCCACAATATTGCTTTGGTATGAAAAATAAATATGTATTAGCCAGAATTAAAGCTTCTTGCTACAAGATTTATTATTCTTTTTTGAAAAAAAAAAAACAGAAGACGCATACTCTTGCTATTCACCATAATGATTAAATTAGGTAAATATTTCTGCTTTTCCACTATGATATTTTAATGGTCACTTTTTCTGATTTCTCTCTATAATGCAAAATATTAAGGCTCACATAAATAAGATTTCTCTTTGGTCTCTGTTGAATGTATTGGATCTATTTTGAATACATATCAGGTAATGTGTGGGAGGGTTTTTCTTGGTTTTTAATTTCTTTCTTTGTTTCCATCCCCACCGCAATAAGCTAATGAATAGCTGTTTAAAAGTTCCAGTTGTGGATGCTAAAGACTATTTGTTTATTTTTCTCAATGAGAAGACAAGAATCTTGTTTTCCCTTGTTCTATTTTCTCTCTGAAGTTACAGGAACATGTTGACTTCATTTCTAAGATTTCCAGTATATCACTACAACTCAATAACATGCAGAAGCAGCAATTCTAGAAACTGTATTAATGAAGTGAAACAGGATTTCCTAATCTTTCGATATGTCACTATGGCATTTTCTGATATTGATTTTTCCAATATAATTAACAAAGGTGAAAAGAGTGCTACTGCAGAATCAACAAAATGTCCAGATTCTATTTGTGATCCAGAAACACGAGATTTCTTCCCCATGGTTACATTTAGAAATGGCCAAGAAAACAAGAACAGTCAGACTTCAAACTATAGTTTTGTATGCAGTTTTGGGAATCTTTTTTTCTTATCCATCCTGTAAACTATGTCACGAGGCAGACTTTTTAGCTGACAAAGGGGCTCTGGAGTATTTGTCATTTCAAGATCTTTGTCTTGGCAAAGCAAGCACATATATATATTAAATAAGCAACTGTATTTTAGTACTTATTGAGAGGCCTCTTAGCTAGATTATTGTGTAGCTTCTCAAGTGTAGCTCCCATTAGATCTAATCTCCATAGAAAGTAATCCATCATAAACAAACACACAGAGGCACAGGCCATGATCATAACAAAAGAAGAGTTTTGTTCTATTTCATTTTGTTTTGTTTTCGCACCTTTCTCATAGTGGCTTTCAAAGCTTTCTTTATTGTCATTTTGTTTTATCAACATTGATCAGAGACCCTGGTGGCAAGCCAGAACTAAGACGGTTGATCTCAGGTTCAAGTAAGAGAGAATTAGAAATGAGTAAAGCACAATGTATTTACAGGGATTTTTGACTAAATCAAATTCTCAAGTTTTTTTGTCAGTTTACTTAACTGCTTTTGGTATGTTATTGTAAATGGTTTTCCTATGCATTTTGGAGGGGGAAAATTTGGTTTCATTTGTTTTTAATAATTTGAGAAGGTGGTATGTAAGAAATTCAACTTAAACCAACAAGCGAGAAGACAAGACTCAAACTTGGTCATTGCCTTTGGACAACAGTAAAGAGATGAGTTCTTGCATGGCTTTCTGTTCCTCAAGTTGTTATCCTTGATGAACTCTTGCTGCAACTTCAGACCCTTCCACTAAACTATTCTTAGTCACCTGTCACTTTTTTCTGCTATTCCATGCTTTTCCCACCAGATGGTAGGCAATAAAAGCAGGAAAGAGAAGCTTATCTGTTTCTGTATAGTTAAAAGGAATCAAACAAAATTAAATAAAGTGCAACTGTGAAACAATTCTCCATATGCTGGTCTGCTTTTTATGCTTGCTACTAAAAGGCAGCTCCGGAAGAGATCTGGTCAGTGCTTGCAGGTAGTTGATTAATGGCATAAATAAGGTCTACACAAGCATATGCTACATGTGCTATTGCATATTGAAAAGATGCTATTGTGTCTCCTGTTCTGTTGTTTTCTAGTTGTAAACAAAACTAATTATTATCAGGATATGCATTTTCTGTCAATTCCTTTAAGGAAACACATTTATTCCACTTACCCTGCCGTAACCAGATAAATGGAATTGTCTCCCCAATGTGTAAATTTCTTCTCCTGCCTTGTTAGTGCTGTCTTGTACATGAAGTACTCATTTAGTTGCAAAAACCAATTATCATCCCTGTCTGGATACATTAAGAATTTTCCTACAAGACTTTTTCTCTCTATCACATTTTAAGCAACAGGGTACATGAATTATTCATATTGCCCATCTTGCAGGCAGGTTTTTTTATTATTAAATTCGATCATAATAATAGTTATTACCACAGCCATGGCAGTTTTATGAGTATTCTTCAATGCCATTACCTGGAAAGTTTTCAATCAAGACATATAAAAGATGCAAATCAATTTCCATAATAAAATTAAACTGTACCATCTACTCTTTCATCCTTGCAATAGAGTTGATTGACAACTTCTCCCTGATAGTTGCAGCTGATAACTTGCAGGCAAAGTAATGGAGAATGGCAGATTCTTTTACTCTAATATCCTAAGAAATTCAGTATTTTTCTTGTCTTGTCAGTATTTAATGCTCATGTCTCCATGCAAACACAGCGTTTAAGATGGGAACATTCAGTTTACAAATATTCTTCCCAAACAAGAGAATTTTTTCTCTCTGGCAATATAAGATTTGCCTTTTATTAACCAAAGGCAGTGCTGAATAAATGAAATTATTTAATGAATTTTAAGAACAAATTAAACATTTTTTATGTTCTGAGTAGTGCTGTTTTCCACAAAGAGGTCTTTTCCAAGGAGGATGTTTTCCAGGTGATTCTCCTAACTTCATCCTGTGCTTTTTTTTTTGTCTTTCTCTCTTATTTGCTTTAGCACTGCTTTTGCACAGACTCTAATGACCACCTGATGGTTCTTCTTTGATCCCTTTCTGTGTAAGCACTTGATAACTTGTTCCTACTTCCTTGTTTGTTTACCACTTCTCTTTCTGTTTGCTCCCCATTTATCATTTCCTTGTGCTTTAGATCAAAGGTGCTGTCTAAATAAAACATAAAATGTAATGTCCACTGGTGCTAGTACTAACTGCTGTATAATTTTGCCTTTACTCTGGAGATGGATTAAATCTTAATAGAAGTTTCAAACCTTGACTTCAGATCCATTTACATCAATTGCAAGACAGAGCAATGCATTCATATTCAGGAAGTTACTTTGAAATGATACTGGAGTAATTAAGATGAGACTATAAACAGCATTAATAGGGATAAATGTGTCTTCTCTCTTCAATTAGGAAGACCAAACAATACAAAACATCAATCAACTCTAATACCTTGGGAAATAAAGTGATCACCATTTAGAATCAAGAAAAAATTTATTTTCACGATACAGATTCAGACAATTCTATGCATTATGTAAAGGTTAATGTTCCCACTGAAGTTTCTGGGTGGCGTCTGTTTAAAGGAGACTCCTGGAGTAGAGACACTTGCTCTATTCCAATATAAAATCCTTATACTCCTAAGAACTTCCTCTTTCATGTTCAGAAACACTTAAAAAGATAGATTACATCACACTTCAAGAAAATAAATCATGCAAGACTGCTCTGATGTCTGTTATATAATTCAATTTATTACAGCAAGGCTTCAGAATTAATGAGTGAATTACAATTTTTTCCCATAAGCAACTTTTTATTTCTGCTAAGGTCATGTTAGGACTATTATTGTTATTTTTGAAGATGCATGATGAAAAATTAAATAAACTGTACATTTTCTATATAAATTTTCTATTTTCAAATCTATTCAGATGTTGTCTAGATTGCCATTTAAATTATTCACCAGTTTTTAATGTTACCTGCTTATTAGGGCATCTGTCAAAATCAATTTCTGCTGGGAAATAATTTCTTTCTTCATCTGCAACATATCCTGAGAAGTTTGTTGATTTTTATCCAACCAATTTTTAGTACAGCTAAGTATTAGTCATCTGTAACAGAATTTTAGTTTCTACATTCACAACTCTTCCTTCCCATGACCATTTTACTGGTTAGAATAATAACTTATTCCATCAAGTTTTCAAAAATCATTCTAACTCTGAATATAATGTTTGGAATAGACCATGTGTAAAATATGCAGTTCATGTGTACAATGAGATGTTATAACAAATGCTGTCATTATTCCTTTGGGATAAACTGCCTTCTATACCACAGATCACTAGAAATTCCTGGAGGTATTGGCATTTTCCAGAGAGCTAGAAGTTCATTTGGATTTTAGTTCTGTTTGCCTTTGAAATAAACAAGTCTCTTGCAAATGACAGAAAAAGATTGCAATCTATCTACTAGCAGCTTATTTTCCTTAAGTTTAGATTCTGAAACTATTCTTCTATGTTGCCTGAATGCAATATAGAAAACAAGAAAATTCAAGAGACACCTTTTTGGTCTCTCCACCCAATCTGATATGCTCAAAGCTCTTTTTCAAACCACAAAAGTACAGTACATTCATCCTTCATTGCCTCATCTGAAACATGCAAACTCCCCTGGTTGTGTCATGTACCACTGATAAAATGGTACCAGTGGTTATCAATGGTAGCTAGTCACGGGTCAGCCAAATTATTTTCTGTCCTTATCCACGTTGTTGCATCTCCATCGGAAATCTGCCAAGTCCATGGCTGTTACTGAGAGCTTTACAAAAATACCAGTCAGAAATCATTGGTAATTTACTTTTCTTCTTAAATGAATTTGTTAGTTTCCTGCCAGGAAACTTAAATTTAAATGAAATCAATGACTTTCCCAACACTTTTTCTTAACTATGTTGTCAGAGAAAGGAAAACTTTGTCTGAAGTCTCCATGGAGGAGGATGTTTTTATAACATGCAGTGACCTCAGCATCTGTGTTGTCACCACGCATCCTTAAACAATTCCAACAGGTACAGTGCATTACCCTGTTACATTTTGGTTCTCAAGAGGCCTTGTCGTGTTCACTTTAATCACATTGTCTGTCAGAGACCTTTCCATATCTATTTATCTATCAATCTGACCATCCTTGTACCTATCTGAAGCTGGATAGAAGCCTAAATAAAAGGTAAGGTTTGCCACAATCTGAAAATTCAACACAGGAAAGGTAACTTAATTATTTAGAAATTTATTTCTTTGGAAAAATAAGAAGTAGAAAGAAGCTAGCCATATTTGTGACATTGGATTCTAATGAAATAGTTCAACTACTGTCCTAAATTGTGCTGGCTTAGTTAAAACACTGTAATCACAGAAAGAATGTTCTTCTAAATGGAATTGCCTTGAGTTCAAAATTGGATTTTAAATTGTATTATTCTAATGTAATATCTTATTCATTGTTTGGTAAAAGATAACTTGAGACCACACATGTTTTCTGAGGCTCTGCCTTAGTCTTTAAAGCCAGCAACCATTTTCCACAGCCCTGTTTGCAACTACTGCCCTATAATTCTTACACACTAGGTAGGGAAAAATGTAAGGAGGGGACTAAATAGTCTGCTCAGGAATTCATGATTATATTGTGGTTTACCTATATGGGCTTATTCTCCCGTATGTCATTGAATATATTCATCTTAAGTTTCATATTTGCAGCTGAACTCCCTTTGACTGACCTACTGTAATTGAGATTCCAAGCAGATAGGGACCTCCTGTGCTTGCTTGTCTTAGCCATTTCTTCTGATCCTGGTTCCCCCTATTTCCAAATCATTATTTCACTTTTTCTATTAAAACTTGATATGACTAACAATATAGTTTTCAGAACTAGACTCATTTCTCATGAATGACAGATATCTCTTTATTTCTGCTATGAATACTGTAGAAGAGGAAAAAATTAGAGATCTTGAAGTAGTTGCATGATATCAAAAATTGCACTTTGCTTTATAATAGTAATGCTTTGTAGTTATCCATCAGTCTTCAAACACTAATCAATTTTAAGTTATTACAAGGTTTATAATGGAATATATCATTTGTACTTCTCTTATCTTCCCTGGGATTCATTCAAGTAGATTTTTTTTTAATTTAAACTCTCTAACAGCTATTCTTTCACTCTGACTTAATAACCAGAAAGATCTGCCCTCATCTTAAAATAGAGTGACAATGGTTATGTCTTCCTGCTCTTACCATCCATTTCACTGTTCCGTTTTTTAAGTGGAATAGACCACACCTTTTGATAGATATCAAAGGAAAGCCTCAGAGAAATATTTTTTTGAAGATTAAAGGGATGGAATTACAAATGGGTAAATGTAGTTTGATTTAATAAACCTAGTCTGAGGGAAAGAGTCTGAGTCCCAAGCAGTGCAATATCCTAAGAAAATCTTTTACAACCAGCTGGGGCAAAGCGAAAGAAAATGCTGAATTTGAGGTTTTGAATATAAGTGCTCAGCTTTGAGGTTACAACTCAAACCAGTCCCACATTAGATCTAACATGAATCTTATGTTACTATTTGGAAGAGAAAGGTGTTCATATATGGGGAAAATCTGGCACTAGGTCATTGGTTCTGTGCTTTTTTGGATGTGGAGGTAGAAGCTAGAAGAAAATGGAAAGAGTAAAGGTCTGGGTAAAAGAGCAGGTGTAAAGGGTGTCTCAGTCTGGACATTATGCAATGAAATCCACACCAGTTATGTGGGGAATCAACCACATTTTATGGCTGCGAAGTGGGGTTCTAATGTAATTAAAAGGATTAACTTCACTAATTACTGCAACAAGCTGGATTGTATATGTTTGGAAAAATAAACATCAGATTTAGGATAAATTTTGCAAATCTCAGATGATCAGTTACATCTAGAGCCACTCAGGGACTTCCAAATTCCAGCACTGCATGGGATTACTTCAATCACCACTGCTTAAACACTGATCTTTGAAACCTATACTTATATCTGCCCCTAAAACTAAAAATGCCCGTGTTTATGCTGATAAAGTTGCTAAAGACAGCTTCTGAGGCTAGGCTGGTTGGCACCTGAGCCCAAACAGATATTTCACCCTCACTATTTCAACTTGGGTGTTGTTTGTGAGGTTTGACCTAGTAGGAGTGATCAGAGCAAACCAGATGGATTTCATGTTGCAGCAAATACAGCCGAGGCGGGATGTTTCAAGGCTGGACACTTTATGAACATGATTTACACAGGAGCTCCGTGGAATAATCACTTATATAAGGCATTTGTGGTATTTACTTCTAAGTCTCTTGCTGCTTGATTTAAACAGGTTTTCTTAACTTCCAAGTCAGTGGCTTCTGGAGACCTTTTTTTCTGATAAACATTCAGCTACCTAAAGTAGGGTGTGCAAGGGTTCTGGTGGGAGGGAATGGCAGTGACTGATAATGAAATCTTGCATGGCATGTTTGCCAGGACTATTTACTCCAGTATAAAGACAGGGAGCTGTGTAAAAATTTTCAGCTCTCACTCCGAAACAGGCATGTTTGAGAGTATTTCCCATCTCTGGCAGAAAATTTCTCTTCCATAAGTATTAGATGAAGATGTTCTTACAACTTTTCTTCCCTTTTTACTGTGGGGAAATAAAAATAAAGGACAAAATCATACAAGTTCTATTAATAATCCTTTACTTACTGTCTTCAGGCTCAATTTAAGGTAAATCTCCACCTGAACCAGTGAATCTGAGGCAAAGAGTTCTAAGCAAATCCAGCTGGAAATAGATTTTGCAAATATATACTTTTTTTTGCATTTTGTCAATCTTCCTTGAAGAAGGAAAGCAATTTCTTCTTATTTCTTTGTCCATTTACTAAGAAAACTGGGTAATTTTGAGTCCATGTGTGCGTGCGTTGAGCAGAATACTTGGTTTATTAGAATAAGTTCAGCTAATAATGAAATGGGTCTTTTTTGAACTTTGAAATATTGAAGCATTTGAAGTTTTCTTGGCTTTTTCATTTTACTGCTGTGTTGACTTGATCTTGGACTTAATGTCCTCACAGAGAAGCATATGATGAAGTTAGGGTATGTATGGGAAATCCATATTAAAAATAATTAGATCCTATTCTAATCAGTATAATTAACGTTATGAAAAATAGGATTTATATTCTATAGTTGTTAGTATAAAAATATGTTAATCTTCCCAAGTTGTTTGAATGCTCTTCTAAAAGATCATTCTTCTTCAAATAAGAAAATAACTTTTTCTTGAGTTCTTTTTATTACTTTTTGGCAATTTTAAAACACTAAAACAGTTTAAAGAGAGACAGAGAAAAAAAGAAGAAATCTTGAAAGAATAATCCGACAATGGTCATTAAAAAAGAATGACTTTTCCTAAATGCTCTCTCAAGTTATAGTTGTCTTGTAGAATAAAGTGAACAGATTTTATAGGGCAAGATTTGACAACCAGAAACTGGACTAGGTAATATGTGATACATTTCAGAATACTTTTACAACACCTCCACACTTGATGACATGGTTATTTGTTTCATTTACACTGGAAAGAAGGCTTGTTTTCAAGTACTTTTGACCCTGCAGGGTGTTGTCCTCCATGGGAATTCACAGTTGATGCTTCCAGAAAGAAATGGGGTGCTGCTTTTCTCTCAGCCTCCCCACAGTGTGAAGGTGTGTGGTTTGACAGAGGCTTCAGTTCTGCTAGCCCAGCCAAATGCTGTAGGACCTTAAAACTTAAAAAAAAAGTTTTAAAAAACACTGCAGCTACTCTGAGGCATCAGTTCCCTTTCCTCTCACCCAAAAGAGATGTGAGCTGTTCTGTTGTTGAGAGAAAAAGAATGATGAAATTCCTTACAGCTCTCGAATAGTTCCAGGACACATCGTTTTCTTTATTAATGAAAGGAAAAGTGGTGACTAAGAGGATGACTAATGGTGACTAAAAGGCAGACACTGTGCTGTGAATCTCCATGAACTTTCTTGGAGGAAGGGATTGTGCATGTCTCGGGCTCTATTTCCATAGTTACCCCTCTCTTAGACCTATATCAAAACCCTTTTTGGGCTACCAAATGGTGGTAGCTTTTAGCAGCTTTTCAGTTTACTGAGTTTACTTTAATTGTTGCTTTAGTCAAGTCCCACAGGAAATTCTTGCATTTTGTGTTTTGGGTTTGTTTGTTTGTTTTTAAATATTAATTGAGTTTTTACTAGAAAAGTCTGCTGTGCTACAAATCTTGTAAGAGAGTGTATTCTCATGAGAACCCTAGCCCAATTCTGTAAAATTCAGGTTTGTACAGTGCAAATATAAAATCCCATGTGTGTTCTCTGAGACAGAATAAACCTGTGGTACTCAACTTTGTATTTCTGCAAAGAGTCTTCTAATGAGGATGTTATACTTTAACACAGCAACAGTCAGGCATTTTGGACTCTGTTAAGACAGAAATTTCTGGTTCTTCAGCATGACTGGTGGGCATTAAGATGTTTTATAAAACACTGTTTAACAACAAATCTGGAGTACTAATATAAACAGTAATATTTTCATTTCAGCTATTTTTATTCATCAGATTTGGTGATTCTTGAGGAAGCTTTAAAAAATATACGGTATCCGTTATGCTGAGACATCATGAGAAGCTTTATAATTAAAATTGTTTTACTTCAGTTGTCCCACTGAATGTGCTTTGCAGTTTAGTCTGTTATTATTTTAGTTGTAAAAAGTGCATGTTGTACCACTGAACCAAGAGATAGATATTGCGCCATGTATTTACAAGGTGAAAAATTCCAAAGAATTTCCTGAGCATCTACCCCAAGCTAGTTTTAGAGCTCAGGATGCTTCTTCCGTTTTCATGAGGCTGGAAATTAAGCTGCAAATTTCTTGAGCTCACTTGCAATAGAGTGCTGTTAAAGTTTTCTTGTAGCACCTTGGACTGGTCTGTCTTGAAGGGAACACCCGAAACGTCACGATTAAAAATGGCAGGGGAAAAAAA
>VXAX01003836.1:591653-619802 GCA_013399835.1 Leptocoma aspasia
ACTGCATAAAGGTTCTTGGAGCTTGGGGTAAGGAGGGGTTTTTTTGGGCAAGGGCGTTCTGGGCTTTCTGGTTTCCTCTGGAGCTGCGCCTTTGTCGGAACCTGCGCGCCCCCTGCCGGCCGCTCCCGCACCCGCGGCCGCCGGCGCGGCGCCGCTCGCGGAGCACCAAAATTGCTCCATCCATTACCAAATTGATTATTGAACCTTATAACAGGCAACACTGAAACAAAAACGCTCTCTGCCCGGCTACAGACACATTCATAAGGAAAGCGATCATTCTTTGTCCAACCCTGCGGTTTTTTATTAATATATTGATCTTAAAGCTCGGTAGGTTTCACTGTTCTTTTTTTTTTTTTCCTCCAGTCAATTTAATTTGTACTGAATCAGTTTTACATCTGCAGTAAAACATTACTAAAATTTTTTATAAATTTTCATGAAGTGAGATTTTCTTCATATGTTTTATTAGGTAATTTTAAGGAAATCCATCCTGCACAATTTGTGTCTTTTTAAGTGCTCTCTGTTCATTTCACTGGAGTCATAAGTGTCCTCTTATACCTTTTGTTAAGTATGACCTGGAGAACTGTGCATTTGTTAAAAGAGGTTTTTTATTTTTTACCCTGTTTCTGAGCCTTCCTGCCCTTCACTCTCACTTTTGAGCACATTATTTTAATCCATGAAGGACAGATAAATGTGAAATGACAGCAGAGTATTTGGGTATTTTCCTAACACAGGAGAACGCAACTAATTCTCCATTAGCACACAGAGTATTCCAGCTGCATGCAAATACACACCTATCAAAACCAGTCATTTAATGCCACATTTGAACATATTCTGAGAGTATGTTTTCTAAATCCTTTTGTAATCACAAAAGAAAGCTGTAAGTCATTCCATTTCCAACTTTTCATTTTCTTAGTTAAATTAATTACTACACTTCCTTACTATACCTATAAAACACACTAAAGAAACACAAACTGTAAAAGATGTAACTGTAAAAGATGTAACTGTAAAAGATGAAGCTGTTGGCTCCCCTGAAGCCTAATATCTAATTTGAACCTCTCCTGGTTCAGCTTAAGGTTATTTCTCCTTATGCTTTCACTTCAGACAGGGTATAAGAGGCCATCCCCACCTGGCTACACCCTCCTTTCAGGCACTTGTAGAGAAGAATGAGGTCTCCCCTGAGTTTTCTTTTCCCCAGACTAAACACTCCCAGACCCTTACAATATTAGCAATACCATTAATGATCTGCCACGGACATAGCATCCATTAATAAACCTCCCTTTTGCTTTTCAGATTGACTCAGTCTTGTCACCACTGTAAAAATTTATCTGTCTTCTTGGTCAGTGTAACCAACATTTTGTTAGTGCTTGTGAAGTCTCACACACCCATGAACACATCCATGAACACACACACACACACACACGTCGTAGTGACTTGGTTTGTGTTGATTTGCTTGCCTTTAACTCTCAGCATTTTTTACTAGTAGTGTTACAGATTTCCTACCACATTTTACAATCAGAACACTTTCAACCTTCGTAAACTTAAGTTTGAATTCAGTGACTTCCTTCTCTCAGTAAATTCTTACTAATTTGTCAAGATGAACTTGTAATACTCCTTCAAGTCACTTCTCTCAGAATATGAGTTCCTTAGCAGGCTCCCACATAACCAGCCAGATTTGCTGCTCTGCAAGGCACAAGTCTTCCAGTGTTTACATCTTTCCTTTTGGATGTTGGGTTTTTTCTTTCTAAATATTATACATACATATTAAATTTTTATCTTGGTCATTGAATGTTTTCTATAGCTGCCTAGTCAGCATCCCTTGACAAAATTAAGAAAGAAACCATAAATCATCAAAGACTCCAAACAAACTGCTCTCAGTATTAGGATTACCTTATGGTGGCCTGTCTTTCAGTTCAGTTCTCTTGGTTGAGAATAAAGGGTGAAATATTTTAAATCTCTCTTTTTCATTTCTGCTGTTCCAGATAGCTCCTAGAGAATCTATTCACTGCTCTGTTCTTCCCCTCAGAGGATTGCCACTGATCCATTTTATGCCAGCTATCACATGGGTTTCAAATGTTGTCAAAGGCTTACAAAATCTGTTAAAGAACTGCTTCACAATGCATGGAGTTACAGGGAGCTTAACCATTAAACAGTCACTAGCACAAGGAATGAGACTCATTCAGTTCTGACTAATAACTGAATTACTCATTTTTGCTCTAAGATGTTCCACAGCATGACCTGCCTCTTTTTTAATGGAAATTTTTCCATGATTTTACTGTTCCCCATAATGTTCTTTCACTGAACCCCTATTAGTAATGTAATACAGCTGCATTCACTTGTCACTTTCTCTTTTGTGTGATCAGTACTAGACAGCATACATGTAGAGCAAGAAAGACATTTCTTTTGTTGTTTACCTGGACTGGTGAGAGGTGTCCGTGCCCATGGCAGAGGGAGTAGACTAGATGGGTTTTAAGGCTCCTTCCAGCCCAAATTATTCTATGATTTATGTCTTATTGGCTCCACACAATTGATCATTTTCTCACTCTACGTAGTAGAAAAGTCTACTGAGAAAATAGTAGAACTGAACATCATTGTGGTCTTAATAACTAAAGTACATGAGAAATGTATTAATATTTATATTAAAATCTGTTTCCCAAACTCTGTTTATGAGACTCCATATAACATCAGGACACTCCAGCTTTAGGTCTCGTGCCTAGAAAAATACTGTTTTATTAACATATATTTTCTTTATTGGAAATATGTGTGGGCTCATTTACCAGGTACTACACTAGCTTCTTTATTGATACTGATAGTAGTCCATTTTAAATTTAAGAATAATTATTTCCTCTCCATATTTTACACATTATTTTATATTCACATATATCATACTGTAATACATCTCTTTTATGCTTCAAGAAACCTTTTGTTTTAACATCCAAGGATATAAGAAAGTAACTCTTATTAATGTAACATTCGAATAACACTGGAATAACACTTTCCCATCATGCTTGTTGTGTATTCAAAAGTACATTACAATTATTAACCACAAGATGGCTCAATAGGAGAGGGAAATGTAGCTCTTTTTTACATCATAAAAGCACACCATTTCTGCATTTTAAAACTGAAGGTAATCTTGGCTCCTCAGACACTAGGATTGAATGCATCCAGTTCACTCCATTATTAAAACACAGAAACGCTGTATTGTTAACCCAGTTTAGATAAATGGCAAGCATGACTTTTAGTTTTATTCACTATAAAGTTAAAAAATGTAAGATTTTTTCAGATCTGAGGAAAAACTGAAGAAAAATGATGGAAGGAATCAAACTTTTAAAGGCAAAAATTCATTGAAAAACTGCTGCATGTTGCAAAGACTGAATAAGTCCTCAGTTATCATCAAGGAAATATTTTTAATTGCTCTATATGAATCAGGCTTATACTCATTAATGTAACATAAATTGCTAATACATAGAGTTCTGATGATTTAGTTGTCAACATTAAGACATAAACAGTGTTCATCCCCCTCTCAGCTTTTTCTTTACTACTACTTTGCCAGTTATCCATGATTTTACTTCAGATGCAGTTGCATGTAGAATCACTTCATATGAATATAGAATACAATTTTCTTTTCTTCTCTTATAGAATAGATGCTTAGAAACTCTTATTTTGGTTGAAAAGGGACTTCTTCAAACCCATGCATAATGCTGGAGAGGTTTCTGCCCATTTCTTAGTGACTGAAGCAAAATCAGCACAAAGGAAATAGAACCACCTTGTTTAGAGCAGCTCATTTCTCTAAAACTCCAGAAGTGCCAGCTCCTGCATTGTACTCTGTTAAGATTAATAGGGAGCACCAGTATTTTCTCTTAAGAAGGAATAGACAGATTCAATGGGGGGATGTTTGTGGATAACCTGGGAGATGCCTATTATGCCTACTCCCACACTGGTAAGTCATAAGACTATTCACACATGGCCACACTTATTCCAACTGTGCCCTTTGTCCCCAGAATGATGGAAAGCATGTTGCCAGACAGGATGCCCCTACTTGATTTCATGTTAATCCATTGTTCCTGTGCAAAACACTGCAAGCACTGTGGAGAATTCCTTGATCCACATTGAACCATTTCTAGCAGGTAGCCCTCTAAAACCTCTGTGAGAACACGGATCACATGACAGTGTGGTTCTTGAAGCAAGAATAATCTCTGCCCCTTGGTTATTTAAGATTATGAATATATATCTAGGAATGAACTGAGTATGTCAGAAGGAATATGCTTAAATGTCGATGCCTGTTCTAGTGTGAAGTAGTAACTGCAATGAAAAAATGAAAAAGCATAGCTTCCCAAGGATAAAAGAAAAAGGAGTGGGAATGAAGGAGTGAGGTCACACTCTTCTCTTTAAGGTTTGCCTGCCTTCTGCCTCACTCTTACACCAAAGTCCTTTCAAGGCAGGTGTGATTATTTTCATCATGTCTCCTCAGAGTTTCAGAGATCTCTTTGACCTTTCCTGTATACTAGCTGGTGGCTTTGCCTGCACACCCATTGGGAAACACCCTTTTCCTGTAGTGTGCATACTGCTCTTGCACCTTGGTGAGGCTAGTTAGACTTGGAGAAGGCTGGGAATGTGATTCTACATTCAGCTCATGAGGAAGGGGAGAAGTGAGAAGAACATATTTTCTTTTTGCTCATTGAAGAGCTCCCAGGGAGTAGGAGAAAGGGAGGAAGCTTCATGGGAACTTTGTGAGTAGCAGCTGCAGCACAAGAGGGGGAAAAATTGATAAAGGTTATGGAAGAAACAGGCAGAAGAGAGCTGGCTGATTAGACATGCCCTGGAGTTATGGAAATCCACCCTTTCATCATCTGAGTTACTTTTTCCTCCAACATCTGGCTCACCAGCTGCTGCCTGGGAGCAGAGTTTTGCAGCACTAAAGAGCCAGAAGGTCTCCAGAAAGCATTCTAGCAGCTCTCACCACCTCTACAGAACATCCTGTGCCTCTGTCAGCTTGCTTTCCAGACACTCAAATTCCTGTCAACCTGCAAGAGTGTTCTGCTATCAGTTCCACAGACAACTCCTCTCTTTCTTTTCTGGTTGGATTTTTTTACAGGACCGTCTGACCAGACACTGAGCAGAACAATTGTCTCATCAAGTCCACTTAGGGCTTTAGGGGTTGGATACTGAAGGGACAGTTTCAGACAGATATCAGAGAGTCTCAAATAAAATCTCCTCTGAACCTCATCAGCCACAAGACAGAGAAGAATTGGGCCATTTGTCCTGTTCATTCTTACATGAGTATATACATATTTGTGTATATGTGATGCCTGTACAAGAACTGTAGTCCTGTCTGCATTTATCTCTAAATGGTCGATCCTGCTTTTGTGTAACACAGGACACAGAAAGAGCACTGCTGGCACAAACCTTGCAGAAATGTTTGTAAGATGCAGCTTTGCAGGTGTTTTCTGCAGAGACAGGGCTGCATACTTCTCAGGTTTCTCATGTTTTCCAGGCTTGGCAAGTCACTTCAGGAGTGTGAATGAGAGTTATTCCTCCAGCCAAAGATCTCTCAAGTGCTCAAGGAACAAGTGGGTACCTTCAAACCACAACTTCAAGGACGCTGCCATCATTGTACTGAGTTATGTGCTGTGTACCTGGAAACAGTCATCTTTCACACACAGAGGTTAACAACCCCTGATACTGCCAAAGGCTCCTTTTCCTAGAATTTTCTGAATGATGAAGTGGATAGTGTCAACATGGCAGAAACATACGGAAGAAAAAATCAATCATTTTAAATGTTATTAAAAGTTCATCTGAACATTAAGATGTTCAGTGAGATCAGGGGAGAGGCACCAAAATAATGAGTTCAGACAACAGCAGAAATAGGATGAGAGATGAATGAGAGAGGAGCAACAGAGTCAGAAGAATGAGGTGAAGTCTGGCAGCAGAGGGCAAGCAGAAAGATTTTCACAGCCTCTGTCCCTCTATATTGCTTTAGAAATATTCTAGCTTGTTGCGAGCTCTCGAGATCAATCAGGAGCTGTCTGCTGCTCACTTCAGAGGGTCTTGGGGGAGCATGAGTCACACTGGCTCAGAGTCTTTTGGAGCACACCTCCCAGTTTAGTTCCCCATGGGGAGAATTTAGCTCTTCTGCATTAAAACCACCCTGAGGACTCAGCCCCGTCTCCAAGTAGATAGAGACTGTCAGGGCTCCAAAACCAAGCTGCTGCTCTGAGCCAAGCTGCTAATGAAGGCACATTCTTTCCCTCTGAAACCAGTGGGGCCAGTGTCTGCCACCCTTAAGGAATCAGCACATCAACCAATAAAGAAAAATGATAACATGAAAGTGTGCAAGGGCAAGAGGCTGCGTGTATATTCCTTCCGTCAGTGATGACTCACAGCAGCCCCCTCAGTGAGCGGTGCGTGGGCACCACCATCCTGCCACATGAAGCAGAGATATCCTGGAGACAGACTTTCTCAACGAGTTTCCAGCCTCCTTACCTTTGTTGTCGGGGGATGGCTCCATACGTATTTTATGAGCTTGGATGTTGTCTTTTCTAGCTAGGTAAAAATAACTTGCACGCTCCAATAAGGCAATGAAAAAGAAAAAGTGAAATCAATCCCTTTTAAATATATTTTCTTGCAGTCATTACTTGAATATTGATTTTTAGTGAGATCTTCCAGAACAGTACATTTTGACTTGCCTATGCTTAACTGCCATGACTGAGGTACAATATGTTTAAAACCCAGATTTATCTAATTAAATGTGGTATATATGGTTTATAGGATGTGATCTCTTGAAGTTGAAAAAGGTCATACATTCAGAAAAAAATCAGAGGAACTTGTTCTAAATTATAGACATTACAACTTAATAACTTAATAATGTGAATTTTTTGAATTTAAATAAATTACTTACATAAAAGTATTTTATATTTCAAACAGCTTTTAAATGTCTTTAAAGAATCATAATTTTCTAATCTGGATGCTTATAAATAGCTTTCAACTTTGAACTCTAACAATTACTGAAATAAATAGTCAGGTTTAAGTGTTTAATGGAAAATTTTAAAACTTCTTTCCTTCAATTATATAAAACTCCTCACTTTTCATGCCTCAAAACACAAACCCCCATCTTTCAGATACCATTAGAGCAGCCTATATGTAATACTAAAGATATCTATGCTTCATTCACCCATTGCTTTTTAAATGCATGTTTGTACCTGGAAACCATTGTTTCTAACAAAGGAAAAATAAACATTTTAGAATAACTAACTAAATAAATAAGCCAAGCAGCAAGCCAAAAAATTCACAACTCAATCTAAGGGTAGCTTTAATTACACTGTCCAAAAGGAGAAATTAAGTCTTTTTTTGAATAAGATGATGAAAAAGAATTAAAATCCAATACAGTCTAAAAAAATATTGCTGGCATAGTTAGGGCTATGATTTTGGTTAGTTAATTAGCATCTTGGGTCAAATTTATAGTTAGAGCTCTGCTAAAGGAAATGTCATAGCTGTTTTGAATTTCATGTGCTCAGAGAAGCAGGACTTCATAGGTCGTTACGTCCTTGAATGCATCCAGAGCAGCCAAGGCAACAAAGCTGGTGCAAGGGCCAGAAGGAATGGCTGGGAACTCTGGGTTTGCCTAATTCGGAAAGAATAAGCCTCAGGGGGACCTCATTGCTCTCTGCAGCGTCCTGAGGACATGATGTGGAGGTGCTCATCTTTTCTCCCGGGAATCTCATGACAGGACACACGAGAATGGTTCAAAGCTGCAGCAGAGGAATTTTAGACAGGACATGGGGAAGCATTTCCGTACCAAGAGGGTGGTCAAATGCTGGAACAGGCTCCTTAGGGAGGTGGTCAATGCCTCAAGCTCAAGCTCAGCTTTTACTTTTCTAACTCCATCTCTGCACACCCTGGCAATGCCCTTGGAGTTCTCCATGGGTATTTGTCCACATTTCCATCTCTTGTGCACCTCTCTTTTGGTTTTGAGCAGGCTCAGAAGCTCAGAAGTGGTCACTTGCTCTGGCTGCTTTGCTTTACCTCTAAAAGGGGATGAAGGGGATGAACTTCCAGGAGCGTATTCTTGAAAAATTCCCAGCATGCACTGGCTCTTTAATTCTCCACAGAAGTTTCCCATGGAATCCCTCCCAGAACTGAAGTTTGTTCTTCTGAAATCTAAAACCTTTTTCTTAGTACTAACCTGCAGCGTGCTCAGCAGGATCCCAAAATCCACAATATTTTTATCATTTTATCAGCATCCAAGGTTATTGAGGTATTAAGAGCTTTAAATATGCAAAAATTTTAAATTCTCCACTTCTTTTGTGTTATGTATTTGTTTTTATTTATAAAGGTTGCAAATCTAGGGGCTGTTCAGCCTGAAGAATAGAAAGCTCTGGGGGATATGATCAATGGATATAAATATTTGGTGGGAGGAAATTAAGAAAGAGTCATGGTTTTCTGAATGGTGTCTTGTGGTAGGACAAAAGACAACTGGAACGAATTTAAACTCATGAACATCCATCTGAACACAACAAAACATTGTTTTGTTATGAGACTGGTCAAACATGGGGTCATGTTTCCTGGCTGGACATGATGTTGGGGGTTCTGCTCTAGTTGGCTCTGATTGAGCAGGAGGGTTGGACTAGATATAATCAAAAGGTCCTTCCTGATATAGAGGATTCTTTGATGCTGTGATTCTAAGATATATTTCCCTCCTTCTTTGAGAATTCGCTAGTATGCTATATGAAAGAAGGTCTCTAGTGTGCTGGTTTTGGCTGGGGTAGAGCTGATTTTCTCCACCATGGCTAGTATGGGACTACATTTTGGACAGTTTTGTGTAGAAGGTTTTAAAGGATAATTTTCAAATTTTGCATTTAGTCAGTGAGAACAGTTCAGTTAATAATAAGCACTTTTAAAAAATCAAATTCATTGTATAACAACTAAACAATTATGAACTGATTTTTATTGAAAATATATTCAAAATTATTTACAGATTTGTAATGATCAAAAGACAATTAATTATAACTTCTGTAATTCAAGTAGTTTTCTGTTTAAGACAAAAACATTATTTTGTATAGGAAAGCTATAGTTTCTTAGTAAAAAAAATCTGTCAGGGTTTATTTTGTACCATATTCACTTTCAATTTTCTACTGTTTGAATGGTTAGTAATTGGAAATGTTCAGAAGCACATTTAAATAGAAACGTAATGCCTCACATATGTTTAGCTGTTGGTGTTTTTCTCTTAGTTTTGAGGGTTTTTTCCCTTTTTTCTTTTGGCTACTCCTCTTATTTAGTTTCATTCCTTCTTTCCCGAGCTGGCATAACTCTTATGCATGGTGTACTGAGTATATTGTTTGGTTAAAATTTACTTGTAAAACGTAGAGTTAAATGAATCACAAAAGATGTAAACAACAGCTTTTCTATGATTCCACAGAAACTAATTTTGTTTTTTCTATTACAATTGTTACCATAATACCAGCAACATGATTAGAATATTCCCAGTTGTAATATTTTTATCAGCTAGAAGTGAATCATATATATTCCAGCCTAGTTTAACACAGTTGCCGATTTTCAAGGACTATGAGCTAAACTCTAACTCATTAAAATATTGTAAAGCATGAAGAATAAATGAAATTAATTTGAAGTATTCATCCATGAATTCT
This sequence comes from Leptocoma aspasia, assembly GCA_013399835.1. NCBI lineage: Eukaryota > Metazoa > Chordata > Aves > Passeriformes > Nectariniidae > Leptocoma > Leptocoma aspasia. The sequence continues at coordinate 601,295 of VXAX01003836.1, forward strand.
TAATTGCTTTAGCTTGACTAAAGCCTGGCTGGTGTCTAAATGAGCTTAAGGACAGGCTTTTACCAAGATCTATCAGCCAGAGTTAATTTTTGGCTCTCTTCAAGCCACAGGTCTGGAAATTTTGCTAGGAGGTACTTGGCTCCCTGCCCAAGAGCTGATCAGCTGGGTCATGAACCAGGCTGATGTTATCACAAATAGGAGAAAGAATAGGCATCATATGAGCAGTAGAAGCATACAGCCAAGCAGGGTCTTTCAGCAGCTGAGCCTGTTATCTTGAGAAGGTAATTTCAGATATGAAAGGTGCATAGCAGTAGATAAATGCAAAATGTCCCATGGCCTGGAAAGTTCTTGTTTATGAATTTTGAATGGTAAAACACAGATGTCCCTTTTCAGCTGGAGAGCTTCTAGAATCCTACATTGTCGACATGCAGAGAAGAAAAGGATTTTTGGTATCAAGTATTTACTTTGGCATTCTCTGTTTTTCATAGAATCTGTGCTTGATTACAGTTCAAATCAGAAAGCTAAAATAAAATTAAAATGGTAAATCGTGGACTAGGTGTGAACATCAGGTTTCTGGGTCCTTAAGACCATGAGGAAAAAAAAAGTTAGAATTGACCAGAAATTAAAATTATTGTTAAAATCTGAAACCAAAAACAACCTTTACCCCCACCATACTCTGCCCCTTCTCCTTGTTTGTCTTAGCCTTTATTGCTGAGCATGATGTCATATGGTATGAAGTATCCCTTTCATCAATTTGGGCCAGCTGTCCTGGCCATGCCCCCTCCAGGCTCTTGCTCACCCAAAACCTACTGGCCTTTGTGGAGGAGTGTGCCAGCACTGCTCAGAAGTGGCCAAAACATCGGTGTGTTATCAACTTCCTTCCAAATACACCTACAAAGCACTGTGAGAGATGCTATAGGGAAAACTAACTCAATCCAAGCCAGACCCAATGCACTCCTGCTGCTCCTACTGATTCTTGCAAATACTTTTTTTTGAACTGCATTTATTCTCTTTTTATTTTTCTTATTTCCTGGTATGCTATTTTGAATTTAGAAAATCGGAAAAATCAACTCTCTGGGAAAGAGATAAAACGTATCTCTATTTCCTTTGTTGAGAAAATCTTCCCTTAGGAAACAGGAGAGGGCTTTTTCCAGAAATCAGTATTGTACTCAACCATTACATGTCAAAGCAAAATTGCAGGGTGTTGGGAAAGGTGACAGGAGAACAAACAGATCTGCAGTCTGCACACAAGATGTTCTGCAAATATCCTGAATCCTCTAGGGCCTCTGAAATCACATAAAATCACTGTGGCTAAGAGATGAGTTTACTTATTTTTGGAAAACTTTTCTGACATTGTTTCCAGCTTGTTCCATGTAAGATTTCTGGCAGGAGTTGAAATGTGCTGAATGCTTAATTGTTGAAACAGCAGAATGTTTAATTGCTGCTGTTGCTATAGTTTTCTCATTATTTAATATGTCCATCTTAATTTCTAGTTGCTCAAAGCAACTGTCTTCACATTTTGGTCATAGTAGAATATTCATTAACAGCATCTGTCATCAGCTCTGAAAAAAGCAATCCCTGAAATATGCTTTAGCACAATTTCAGATGAGTTTCTGCTGTCCATAATGAAGGAATATTATTTAGACTAAAATAGAATTAATATTATACAGACTGAAATATCAGTTAAGCACAGTTCTAGCCATGATCTTGAGGCCTCTTGCGCACGGTGCTCTGCGCAAATGTAAAATTCTCTTCCTTCCAACTTCTAATACTTACATTTGGTTGTGTGTTAGTAGAGATAAGTACTGCACTTTTTGGTCACTCAGACAACCATCAGTTCAGCCAGTGGGTCAGGCAGAGCAGGCAACACCTAAGACTACTTTATATCTGCTCACTGCTGAGTTCACTCTGAGCAAGAAGGCAACAGAAAAGAAAGAAAAGCTGGAAAATTTGACAGACACTGCAAGTTCAAGATACTCCAGTATGGGTTTCTCTACTTTCTCTTTATCTCCTTAAATACACTGAGGCCCCATCAAAGTCTGCCATACTTCATCTTTTGCAATTCCTGAAAGAGGCTTCAGTGCTGACAATAAACTCTTAACCTATTGATGAAAAGCAAGCTATGAACAAAGTAGTAGCTGCCTCCCTCATAGGACTATTTTCTTCATTTTATTCCACCTCTTTCACTGCAGCTTTTTGAGCTATTTCTTTGAATAATGGAAGAATACAGAGAAAAAATCTAAATAGACAGACTTGACAGCAATAAATAGCTACCTTCTCATCTAGTTTTACAAAAAAAATTGTTTCAGACAGCATGGAAAGTCCCTTAAAGTTTTTAAAATTCATTCATTCCCTCTTCCAGGTTTTCCTTAAGAAGACAAGAATATTTTTCCTAACTTGACTATTAATTTAGAAAAATACTGATTTAATAAAAGTATAATGAAGTGACAAATATTGAAAAAGTTTCATTTTTTTCTTTAAAAATATATTATCATTTTCTAGTTAATATTCTATTCACATTAAATAATTTCTTTGACAAAAAGAGGATTTCTAGAGTTCTTTATTTTTTTTGTTCAAGCATTGATATCACAACTCTTTCCTACTCCTTAAACTTTTACTTAGCATATCTATACTGATTACTTAGAAGTCAGCGTGGATAACAGGGCTCAAATAAATAGCAGCAATGAGTAAAATTTAAAGTAAAATGTTTCCTTCCAGAATTTTGTTAAGATTTTATTTTGTCCCAAAATAACTGAAAAATTATATGGTAGATAAAAAGAAATTTTAGTAATTTAGAAAAGAAATTTAATAATGTAGAAAATTTAAAAAAGAAATTTTAGAAATTTAGTCCTAAAATTTTAGTAGAATGACTAATTAATTTCTTCAAAATCCTGTTTTCCTCATATGACCAATTCTGTTTCCTACAAAGCCAATGGGAAACACTGTAAAATTCAACAGTAGCAAAATTAGTATTTATTCATTTCTATGTTTTCCTTTGCTTTTCCTTTCAGTTTGTTTGTGATCTATCAAAAGAAATTATTTCCTCAAGGAAAAAATATCTGATGTCCCTGAATTGGGTAAGATTTTTGTAATTAAAAGATTTGCTGTACCTTCTTGCTGAACAAAAATGCATTTCATCTAAATAATTGTTAGCAATTTCTTACTATTACTAAATATGCTGAATCCCTCATGTTTTAAAAAATCCATTGTGATAAAGTAGTTGTAGACCAAAATTAGATAAGTATTGAGTGATGGAAATGACTAGTGAACTCATTAAAAGATAATAAAGATAAGGGAGATGTTAAGACTATAGAAGTTCTGTGGTATTGATTGGGAGATCAGCAATGTTTCTTTTCTTTTTTTTTTTTCCTTTAGAATCTATCTGAATTTTGGGGTTTCCTCTGTGCTTTTACACACATAGTCTAATTGATATGATAGTTTGATAGGGTCTTTTACTACTTGAATTATTTCTATTTGGGAGAGGCAGAATAAGTGACAGTGAAATGGAATAAGTATTTGCACAGCAGGAGCAGAAAATTGCCTGAAGCTCTGCCAGCTCCAGCTGTAAGGAAATGCATCTGCTTGGCTAAGTAGGGTCAGATCAGTGTTCAGATATATGTTTTTTAAAGAACAAGACTCAGAAAATAGTGTGGGATATGCACCAACTGAGCTTCATGGTGATGAATATGTGGTGTTCTCACCTTGGAACTGGCTAACTTTTCTGAAAGATAGCAAATAAATAATGTATAATGTGTCAAGTCTCTATCATACCTGTTGCATGCATGCTGGATTTTTCTACCTACACCTTATGCCACAGAAACTTAGTTTTGTTCACATTCTTGTTTTCAGGAAGCAACTCTGATGACCTCTGATCAATTTTTTATATCTCCGAACATAAGAAATATTCACAAACTGGTATTAATACAAACAAAATAACAGGGAAACAATTTGTACTGTAAACTGATGATTCCTGACACTTAAGCCATACATAACTGAATGTTACTTCAACATATATAACTCCTGAAGAATATGAGTGTTTGATATTAGCCACTGTTTCATTTATCAGTTTAATGTCCAGTGTATTCAGAAGAGGATAGAAAATTCTCTTTAAAAGACTGTTGGAAGGCAGAATTTTTAGTGAAAATTAACTCTGGGATTGAAGAACTTTTAATAAACCTTTTTTTCTCTGTACAGATTGTTGATATAATTAATGCTGATATAATTAATATTGATATATTAGAAAGAGCTGCTTCTTGAACACATTTCCTATCTGCATGTGGAACACAATTAACCTAGCTCAGGAGCTTAAATCAGCATAGAAAATCCATACAAAATGCCTTCTAGTCTAGGACCCAGTAAAGTCATACCTGGTAAAATAAATATTTTACCAAAAAAAATATAAAGCACTATGAAGGAAATAGCTTCCTTCAGAATGTCATGAATGATTGCTTTGTTAGAGGGGACACTCAAATACAATGACAGCCCTCTAAGGATCACAAATGGTTCATTCTGGTTTTGAAAGAGGAAAGTCCAAGTGCAGCAGAGAATTAATGTGAACGGAGGAATCCAGAAGGTGATGCTGGTACACAGAATAAGGGTTGCTGCCTCATGCCTGCCCAAAAATAAAATTTGAATATGTTTGCTGTATTTAAAGTATATGGCAAACAAATATGGGAAACAAATATGGGAAAACAAATATAGAAACAACCAGAAAACAGGTATGTTCTAAGTAGCAACTGACAACATTAAAATGAAAGGATGGGTAAAGGAATTTAAATGGAATAAATGGGAGACCTTTCAAAATGGAAAGAAGATGTAGTCAAAGTATTAGTAAATGCAAAGTTTGCTTTAGTTGAGTGATTTTATATGATTTTCCAGAAATTAAATTATATCTTTTGGGATTTATTTTAGGCCTGATGATATATGAAATTTTCATGTCCCTGAAATCCAAGCCTGTGCACCCCATTCTGAAATGGCTGAAACTCAATGGCTGAAACTCAAATATGCTGCTTTCGGGCCTCTCTGATACTGGTTATGGTCTTCATTTCACTTCCCACTTTACTCACTCCACTTTTTTAAAAGAGATTTTTTCTATTTCTAAGAGAGGGAGAAATACATATATTTTGTGTGGAGACTGAGCTTTTCAGAGCAAACTTTCACATTCAAACATCTTATAACATGTAGCTAAAAGAACAATCCCATTTCCCCAAAGAATAATGCAAAATGTGAAATCGTTAGACCTTGTAAAGTCAGCATTTCTGTTCATGCTGAAACAGTTAGATATACATTATAGGAAACCATATAGGCAAAGATGAAGAGCTAAGATGTATTCTGGATTGAACAATGGCTGAGTATGAATTTTCAAGATCTTATTACAACACCTATTTTCTACCCTGCTCAGATTTTAGAAATTAATTCTGAAAACTCTCAACTGATCATACAGGTTCTTTTCTTTTCAGAGACAATTTTCTAAAGCTACACTTTGGTTTAGCTTTACAACAGCTGAAAGATGGTAGATAGCAACTTTTTCTTCCTATTTTTGATGCCACATTTCAGTAATATCTGAAGCCATTTTCTCGTATGTACTGTCTTTATTTCCATTCTGTCTCAACATTGCACACACTGTTTTCTTCAAACACATCCATAACAGCATATGGCAAAGAAAAGAAGTCCACCTAAAGCACTGCAGCTATTTACTCTGAGACACCACAATTCTCCAGGAAGCAAAGATGATCAGCCTTTGCCATGCAGACCAGATAGGATTTATATTTCCTGATCCACCGTATCAGTTGGGTATCACTGGACACAACTGGTATTACTTGGACTATTTTGAGTATCAGCCAGACACACACAGATGAAGGATAATTGCTTAGAATTTTAGGAGATGAGCTAAGCAGTTTAAGTGAAGTAGCCTCCTTACCCATCATTTCCCTGTGCAGCAATGCCTCTTTCTTCCCACTGTTGAATCACAGAATCGAACCAAACCCAAAACCAAAAAACCCCACCCTCTCAGATTCAAATAGATTATACTTTTGAGTTAGCAGTAAGACATTTTAAACTCTGAAGTGCTGAGTCCTAAACAGCCATTTTTGGGACATTTTACATGATACTATATGTCCTGAATGAAACCTTTGCTAGGATGGTCTAGTTGGTATTTATTTGCAGTGCTTCTCATGTCTAGAGATTGAAAGCAACTCAGGATTACCTTTACTAAATATTTTATTTTTCCCTGGCTAGAAATATGTTACTTTAAATATGCATCCTTTATCAGACTTTGTGAAGGGAATGCCAATTGATTTTCTACGGGAGTGGTGTCTGAAAAACAAAGCAGTAACTGACACATTTAAAGCTTCAGCACAAACACAAGAGATTGTACGAACACAGAGATTGATCTATTCTATTTTCTTTCATTAAACATGTTCCTCTAGGTGCCTGCTAGGAAAAATAATGTGGAGACAACTTTTGATGTAAAGTGAATAAAATTTGGATTCTAGGCTTCACCGCCATAAATCTGGTATATCTGAAGAGCACTATAATCAACTTTAAAAATTAAAGAAAAAATACCCCCATACTTCTTCAGTCAAACTGTATTTATATAACAAGAATAAATAAAAAAAGCTTCAATAACTTTGGTATAGATTTATTCTATGTCAGTTCTTTGAGAAATTTAGAATAAAAACAGCAGTGAGGAGCACCATCAATTTACTTTCAGTTACAGATTACAGATAGTTTTCTTAAGCTGGAATTCAAAGCAAAACATATTTTCATGTTAACTAAAGTGAGTGAAAAATTGTCAGGGTTTTTTCTCACCAGCCAGCCCACAAGCAAAATTAAGTGCTTAGTCTTGTAGCAGGGCAAAGTGGATATATATTCTGAATTTTCCCCAGACAAATACATTGTGTTTTCCTCCAGATCTGCTAAGAAATCCTTCTATAACTCCTTTTTGCATTCAGCCTGCTGTGTACAGTATGTAAGACCAGAAGAAAACATTTTTTTAGCATCTTTCCCTCCTTTAATACTGTTATTTAAAGAAATACTACAATTGAAGTGCAATAGCCTCACAATCTTACCCAGCAACTTTGTTACCACATACTGTAAACAATATGCCAAAACAAAATTAACTTTACAGATTCATTCAATTTACATTGTCTGTAATTCAGTTGTAACTGAAATGCAGACTACTACATATCCAAATTCAGAATGCTGTTGCCAGAATCAGACTTTATCATAGATTTATGCTTTATCTGCTGCAGTACCATAAATTAAAAAGTAATATAAATTAATTTCAAATAAAACAATCACTAGACCTAACTGTAGCACAATTGTAGCACCAATTTTCTATTTTGTTGTCCTCCTCTTCAATGTCAAAAATTTTATTCCACATGAGGAAGAGAAAATCCCCTTTTGCCTCAGTCATGAATACTGAATTTGGGTTTTAATTTAGTATTTTGATAATTACAATCCATTTAAGGTACATAAGCATGTTACTCTCACATTTCATACCAGTTTAAATATGCCTCTGGAACTAAAAATATACATAAAAATGTGTAAATTCTCTCATTTCCTAGCTTTTTCTGTGAGCCTCTTCTGGCATATTACCTTGAATTCCATGGGAGTGTCTATGTCTATATATAAGGTCTCTAACTTTAAAAAAACCCTGAGGTTAGTGCCAAAATAATGCTGTATAGTACAAATTGGCAAAATTAACTTTCTGTGTGAGAGGGTGACAAAATCCACTCCTATCTGGAAAGGTTCAAACTGAGAGCAGATGTTCCTTTAACCTATAATGGTTTTCTTCTTTGCATTGCTTGGAAAAGACAGTGCTACCTGTACAAACACTCTCTATTACCTTATGTTCTTGTTTTCCCCATCTTCTCTCCTATACATGGGCAAAACTAAAGAATGTCCAGACATTTCTTAATGATCCTGGATAGACCTTGTCTCAGAAGCTGTTAGACAACAGAAAGTTACTCTGTGCACTTCAAGTAAAAAGCTGTCTCCAGCATTTTTTAATTCTTAATAGCTCATTCTATTTAAATGCTATTTTAATCCAAGCTATTTTACATAATCCCATTGGATCATAAAACAGATGTTTCTGGTTCTCACAACCAATCGATTACATGAAGACAACAAATATCCAAATTCAGGAATAGTCAATGTGTATATGTAGAAAGTCAGTCCTTACCACTTTCCATCACTGTGATGAGATTTGCAATTAATGTTGAGTACTTGCTTACAGGGAGACATTCCAACATCAATATTTTTTAAAAGCTATTTATATGCCAAAGGATTTTCAGATTAAAAAATTACTAGTTGAGTGGGTCATTCTTTTTCCCAGAAGTCATCTGCAGATAAATGTACAAAGATGGTGTTTATGAGATATATCCTCTGTTGATGATCCATAATTCAAAGTTATTGAAACACGATGATTCAAATGACACAGTACTGATCCCAATAACAGCAGAATAAGATAAAAATCTCTATCAAAGGAAATGGATTTTTTAATCTGATTTTGGCCTGGTTCCATAAGGGAAAAATGTTTTTGCTATCATACTATCCATCAACAAGCCAGTCATAAAAGTTCAAGTAATTTTGGTCATATTCAGCCAAATTATCCTTTCAAAGATTAGCAGTTAGGTGAAGGAAGGATGTTAAATTATCTGATGTGAGGCTGGCAGAGCTGTCATGATATGTTCCACCTAAAAGCAGCTGGCCAGAGAACCACTGCTGACATGCTGGTGACAGAGCTCTAAGAAAGAAGAATTGAGCTTCATGCCATACAGTTTGAGCATCTTAGAAGATCTGTGCAAAAGAGAATCTTGGGAAAATGGGGCACGCTGGATACATATCTGAAAGAAATGAGGTTTTCCTGATCCAGAAATGACTCAATTATCTGGGAGAGTTAAAATTTCTTCAGCTGAAGTAATCATGGGTGTTTAACATGTAGTTACACTTGAAAAGCTGAAAAATCTTTCACAGTAAAGTTCCCTTTAGGCCTCTGAACATATGACTGAATTTTTTACGTAAGAGTTCTGAGAATTAAATTATAACAATACAAAAATACCAGCAGAATTATTGAAATTATTCTCTAAATTTTTCTTTAGCATTCATTTTGGATTAGGGAAAGATACCTACTAAGCATAGATATGGTTATTAGTGAGAGAAAAATGGTATTTGTTTTTTATAACAATGGATTCCCAAACTGTTTTCCCTTCAAACATGTCTATTAAATAATAGCCTGGTGACTCCACTGATGACAAGACATTGCCTCTTCTCTCCACTTTAAATAGGAGAATTTTTAAAATTATTCTGAAAATAACTCATAATTTTAAAAAATCTCTAAATGGGATGTTTGTCTCTATCTTGCAGTAAAAATTCCAGCAAACCTTATTCAGGATAACCCATACAAATAACAATACGGTATGTGACAACTTTAGAACCATTTTGTTAATCAAAATACACAGTAAAATCTATAGCAAGGATCTGCATGTGATGCTCTTATTTTCCTCCCACAGATGAAACTTTTCATGATAGCATTCATCTGTGAATCTTAGTTGCATACACAGGACAAAAAATGTGTCAGGTAGGTCTCCACTGTATCACCCAAGCATGGAAAATTCCTTGAAGAATGTGTGTTAGACACTGAATGTGTAAAAGGCCAGAATCATTAAGCAAAACACTCTGGTTTAGTTTAGGAAAGGTGAATCCAGAAGGCATTTCTGGTGTGAGGAAAAAAAACTCCTCCTTTTGTTTTAAGAAAGATTCCTATACACTCTTCTTTCTCAAATTGATTTAAACTTCCCTGAAACACAGAGTAATCAAGTCTTGGAACTGTTCCAACTGCCTTTAAAAGATTTTTGTTATCCATTTCATATCATGGAAACTCCCCAGCTAAAGGCAAAAGCCCTAATGAGTGTGGGTGCTTGCTGTCTTTCGATTTTATAGATATTGGACCCAGAAGGATTCCATTTCTCTCATGCTGCATTCACTAGGCATTTGCGACTACCCATTGTGTCCCTGTTCACATCTTTCAGCTGGTAATATAATCCTGAGCTGATGCTAAGCACTTGCATGCCTTTACCCACAGTGCAAAGTCAATTATTTTCATGGATTCTCACAGGGCACATATGCTCTACTACAGTTTTGTGAGTTTACTTGCTCACATAAAGCTTAATACAGCAAGTTTTGTGTGAAAAAGTTGTGTATAAAATATCCCTGAAGAATGAGGTTTTTGTTGTGTAGGTGGGTGCTAGGATGATAGCTCTTGGTGAGTACCTGTTTAATGTCAGATGACTTTTAAAGGTGCCCTCCAACCCCATCCATTCTACAATTCCACGACTCCATGATATGTGTCAGAAAGTTGATTCAAGATATAAGACACTATCTCAAACACTTTGTCAAGACTGAATCAGAGCTGCTGCCAGTTAAGTGTCTGGGTAGAGACAAAACTTGTGCAAGGCACACACAGAAGCCTGCTGACCAGCAAGCACAGACCCTCACAGCAGCATCAAAGAATAAACACAATTAACAAAAAATTTGGCAGAACTACATTTTCTTAAAAATTGAAATACACCCAGAGCAAGGCTGGGAATCTAATTAAAATTTGCAATCTAATTCCTACAATAATTTAGAATGAATGGGAATTTTAGAATTAGGCAGCAGCCTCCAAGATGCATGTTCTAAGGTCCAAGTTTGCTGCAAGGCCAGCCATGATGATTTAACTGCAGCATCAGAGCCTCAAGTTTTGAAATATCCAAGGATGCAGTTTCCACAAGTTCTCTGGGCACCTATTCCAATGTTTCACTACCTGAGCATGAAAAGCAAAATTCAAAATTTCATCTTTCCAAGCAGAGATTAAGGACTTACACTAGCTCATTGTGCAAGTACTCCGTAAATTTCTTATATGTGGTTTTATTCACACAAGGCACGAATTTCATGGTAGATCTCTCACTGATGGTGTCTACATTTTGGTACAAGGTCCTCTTTTTTCTATGAAAACGCAACTTTCTCTCCACTTACAAATTAGAAAGCATTTCTCATAATGAAAATGTTTCCTTGAGAAATTTACAGTGATATTGCTGTTCTATGAAATGGAAATAATATTTCTTTCAGTGGATTCTTAAAGAACTTTTGAGGTTTTTTAAGGAGGAGGCTATTTTAAAACCTTCACTGTGTCTGGAAAATAACTGCACTGTAATATTTGATGAAATTTTCTAGGACCTGTCTGAAACTTGAGCTAGAGTACAAACAGTGAAAGGAATTCTGCCTAGATTGCAGAGTGCTTTTATAATGTTAATTATTCAACAAAATTATTACTGATTTGTTATCAGAAAATAGTATTTAAGCAGAAGAAAAAATTAGACACGGTGAATAGGGATTTCTTAAACTGTTTATAACCTTTAAAAAATGTGTGCATGTCTTTGACTAAGACTAGCTAATGAACGTGTTCCATTTTGCACTCAGAAATATCAACAATAAATTCTTAGATCTACACTAATGATTCTGTGTTTGTTACTTCAAAGATCAAATAAATAGTGGAAGGCTCCTCTGACAGTAATTAGGTTTATTTATTTATGTATTTATTTATTAATAAACAGCACAGAAACTTTAGATACTCCTTGGCACATTTTTATTGCAAAGTGAGTGATATTTAAGTAATTTAATATTCAGCCATTACTTCTCCAAGCTGCCTAGGGAAAATGTTTATGCTAAAGAACTGTACATAATATAAGGAGAAACAGTTTCCTCATACAATCCTTGCTTAGATTTACCAGCTGACACATGAAAATTATTTAAGGACTGAATTACTTCAGATTAGATCATTAATTACAATTTGTAATTTTTGTAATTATTTACAAAAATTCCAAGGTATTCAAAATTTTAAAGTATGCAAGACTCTACCAGTTATTTCTCTATATATTCTTTGTCTTTTATGCATTCTTTGTCTCCCAGACATTTTTATCAATTGAAATCAAAGATTCTGTCTACAACTGAAATAATTTTGTGGATTTCAAATCCGACTTTTAGGAATCAGAATAAAAACATCTTTTCAAGGACAGTGAGGGCTAGAATGTGTCAGACTTTTGAGAGTTAGGATATTTATGAGTTCAGGCATTTAGCTCTTAGTATTTGGAATTGGAAAATATAATTTTGACTGGCTGATAAACACAGAACTAAAAAAATCAATGCTTGCAATTCCTTTGTTACCATGACAACTATATAACTAGCAACAGTGAATTATATCATTGTAACACCAAGAAAAATTTTAATTGGTAGAGTTGTTTCTAAATTATACACAAGCCATTAAGCAACAAGACAGTAGACAAGGGATCCTATTGTTGATTCTTGGACCCTTAGAAGAGGTAATGAGATCTGACATAGCTGAAAAATCAAAACCTGCTGTTCAGATGCTCTCTGGGGACAACCATGCTGATAGCACTAACTGGAATGAAAGAAAAGCCTGAGCTCAAATGCTCTGGGTGCACATGGCAGCTCATGACCTGAAAGGGGAACAGTAAATGCTTGAGCCACTGTCACAGAAAAGGTTTGTACTTGGGCACAAAAGTGCTGCTTGCTAAATAAGATTAGCAAATCACAGAATCATAGAATGGTTTGTGTTGGGAGGAACCTTAAAAATCATCCAGTTCCAACTCCCTGCCATGGGCAGGGACACTTCCCACTAGACCAGGTTGCTCAAAGCCCCATCCAACCTGGCTTTGAATAATTACAGGGAATAAGTGAAGATAAGTTATGTCTAACTTCAGATCTGACTAGTTATCTTAATGTATTTTCTAAAGAGAAATAAAACAGTTGCTGTATGTTAGGCAAAATTTCGTCTCAGCCACCAGCCACAAAAGAAAACCCTTCAGCAATATGAGTTCATCTCTGTCATCTCCTATAACCTCTCTCTTTTGTCAGGCCTGACTTGGCACTACATATGATCTCAGTGCAGATCTGTATTCCCTACCTGTTCAATCTTTAGTTTCCACAGGATTCACTGAATATCAGTACCGCTTTTGTATGGGAAATTATGTAAGCGTGACTTTATTTGATTTTGACGACTAGAAAAGAAGACGGTCAAAAGTTCATATGAAGTGAAACAAAAAAAAAATTACAGAAATTCTGAACATTCGGTGTAGTAATTTTTGTGTTTGTAATTTTGTCTACAGCAAGAAGAAATCAAAACCAATAATTTACCAAAAATAAAAGCCAGAGTACTTCCCTTTAATTAAAGTCATTATCAAATATTTAAATTTTGTTTAAGTATCTAGTAAAAAGCATTTTTCCAGCTATTTTCAGCTAATGAATCAAAAAAATCCCAAAATTTGAAAATAGAATGAAATGGCTTATAATTCTCAAAGCATAACCTGCAGTTTTTTATTTCTTGAAATAAATAAACTTTGTATAAAATAGTATCAAAATGTGCTTATTCTTGTCTATTTCTTGCTAGACAGACCTTAGAGCAAAGAGTGAGAGCATACTTGGGTTTGATTCTTTTAAAAGAAAATGAGAAATAACATATAGAAGAAATGTAATGTATTATAAGAATTGATAATTTACACCTCTAGAAGAAACCACTGGTCCCTTCTTTACTGCAAGGGAGGGTTTCTGTATTGAATCTGAGATAGCATAAAATATTGGTTTGACATAAAAGAAATAATTAAATTTTCCTTCACTAGAAAACCTTATTACATTTTTTTGCCTTGAGTGGAAGAGCCTAAAAATATTAAATTGAATTAGTTTAGCAAAACCAACACAGCTTTAAGAGAAACTAGATTCATATTTAGTTAAGTGAAAGAATTCTTTGTTAAGCAGTTAGCTCTGTTCCCTTATACTGCAGTAGTTCACTTCACAGTCTCTGTCCACTCTTTCCAGTAAACCAAACCACCAACAACTGAGTTTTGATACAGAAATATGAAGGGATGACAAAGGATTTAAGAGTTCTTTTACTCAATTTTACTCCTACTTTTACTGTGACAACCACCATAAAAGTTGTGCTGCCTTTGAAAAAAGCTGATAATAATTCTCATTTAAATATTGTTGGTGTGGTATTTTCAAGCAGAAAATGCTCAGAACTTAGCTTAATCTTCTGGTAATAAAACCTTGTTGGCCATAAAAAAAGCTATTTCAATGATGAGCATAAGCTGTCCTTTAAGACCATTGGAGATACATAAAAGGTATAAATCTTTGTATGCTCTTTTCAGCAGATCATCAACTTCTGTTTGTAGGAGTACTCAGTGGAATGTTTTTTTGATCCCTGGAAGATGCTTCCAATACCAGGAAAACCACCTTCCATTCTCCTCCTGACAGGATCTTGGACAAAATTGCATACAAGGCCTGTGTAAAAACTCCTAATTAGTGTATCATTATATCCAACATTCTATAAGAGCAATCTATGTGTGACAAACAGTCAATTCAGGCTGAGTTTATTAACAGAGATGCAGAACCTAGTTTGCATTTTGTGTAGAAAAGGCATCAAGCAAGTAGTGCTGTAAGTAGTGAGGTAAATAAGAAATGCACTCTTGCTGCAAAGGAGGTAAAGACCATCCTGGGCTGCTTTAGGCAAAGTATTGCCAGCGGCTGGAGGGAGGTGATCCTTCTTTTTTTAGCACTGGCCAGTCCACACCTCGAGCACTGTTACCACTTCTGAGCTTCTCAGTTTGAGAGGCATGGACATGCTGGATAAAGTCCAGAGAAAGGCCACAAAGATGATTAAGGGACTGGAGCATGAGGAAAGGCTCAGTGAGCTGACTCTGTTCAGCCTGGAGAGGAGAAGGCTCAGGAAGATCTTCTTAATGTGCATAAATACCCGGTGGGAGGGAATAAAGAAGTAGGAGCCAGGCTCTTTTCAGTGATCCCCAGGGACAAGACCAGAGATTATCAGTTCAAAATGAAACACAAGGAGGGTCCTTTCTGAACATGAGGAAACACTTTTTTACTGTGACAGGGACCAAGATCTGACACAGGTTTCCCAGAGAGATTGTAGAGTCTCCATCCTTAAAGATGGTAAAAATCCACCTGGCCATGGTCCCAGGCAACTGACTGTGCTTAAGCAGCGGTCCTGCTGGAGTAGGGAGGTTTAGAAGGTGAGCTCAGAGGTTGATTCCAACCTCAGTCTTTCTGTGATTCTTTGATTCAACTTGGCAAACTGTCTGGAAATCTTCAGGAAAGATTTGGCAAACAGTCTGGAAATCTTTAGTTAAGTAGGTGTCTCAGTAATGAAGTAGGACTCTACTATCCAAAACTTAATTGTTTTGTCTGTGTTCTCTAATCTGATTTATGAGATGGAATAGTTTTCCTTTTCCTCCTGGTCTACTATTTAATATCTTCAGTAACTCCAGAAATTCTTCCATCATGCAATGAATAAATAGGCCACACTGACCAAATCTCCTTTATGAACATTTATCCAGGCAACTGCTATCTCCACAGATTATCATAGTTTACTATGAAGTCATTCTGGCATAACACTGCAAGAACATTTCATCAGTGTGGGATGTACAGTGTAATAGCTCACTCTCTCAACCATACTTTATTACATCTCCACTGTGTGATTTGCAGTAGTTTCAATTTGTTTTAATGGCCAGTTGAAAACCTTGGCTTCATGTCCTAGGAAAATTTCCATTCACTTCCAATAGGATGTTTCCTCCCAAAATACAGTTAGATTTTTTAAACTTATACTTCTGTGGTAGCCTTCCCCATTTTGATAAAACATGCTTGAGACAGCAAACAAAGGCTCTTTCATCTTTTCATCCTCCTTTTCCATGTCATTACCTGATTAGGCAATGTCTTTGCTGGATTGAAATAAATATATGTGCAATGTATTTTATTTGGGTTATTAAATCTGCTAGGGAGTGTGTCTTTTTCCTGTTTGCCTTTTATATTTTCTTATTTGTTTGTTTGGTTGTGTTTTGTTTCTGTTTTTTTAAGAACTCTGAGGAAGTAGGAGGAGGCACAGGAAATTCCTGATGGAGAGTTGAATAGGGGAGATGCTCCAAGGTATTAATCTATGCAGCCTATTACTTCTGCATAAATTGTTTGTTGATGTACCAAGAACACCATATAGGCATATCTGAAAAAATGAAATAAATATAACAGTGGAGATGCAAAAAAATACGGCAAAAATCTAAAGAGAATTTGATTAAAATCAAAATTATCCAATCAATAATCATCCATCTTATGAACTTCTCCAATTGTTTTACACACTAAATATAGCATTTAGTGTGTGTAATGGTAATTTTTATCTCAGCATTGCATTAAAGTGCTGTATCTCCTCCATCACTGCCTCCATATACCAGTAAATTAAGTTATTCACAAAGTCACGTGCTTTCTCTGAAAGACTAAGAACATTCTTCAAGTTGACTACATAATATTAATTATAGTGAAGACTTATTCATTGTGGTTTGTGTTGTCTTTTTTTTAATTTCTAAAATGCTTTATCAATATCAAACATGAATTCAGAGCATAGTAGAGATAATGGAGGCTGAAGATTGACCATTCATAATTATGTCTGGGGACTGGAATGACTTCTGAAGAAAGATTATGCACTTTAAGAGATTGTTTTTTATTTTAACCAGTGGCATTTCTGATCATTTCAAGCCATAAAAATAAAAGATCACTATTAATATAGATGCTAAAATATTTATTCATGTTTACCACAGTATCTGGGATATAAATGTGTAACAATTTACAGCACTATTTTTTTTAATGACTATAAATATATGCTAAGCTTTTTAGCAGTATATTGTCACATTAATTTGGCCACTGTAAAATATTATGTTATTCTTCCTGTCACTTCTTCTCCCATTATTCAATACCAAGCATGTGCCTCAAATATTCAAAAGCCAAAATCACAAGCATTCCTTTACAGTATTAGGGAAACAAAGCAAAACAGGTAACATAATCATATTCTAACAGTATTATGAGAACATTATAATACCCAGATTGACTTAAGTGTTGTTTTTTTTTTTTTTTTAAATGGACCTTATATTCTACATATAGGAATAGAGAGCCCTAGTAGAACAGACATGGCCTTCTCAGGATCATTGAATCCCAGAAGTCATCTTCCATAAGGCTCCCAATACAGTTTTATCATGCAACCAAATCTCTACCTGCTCCATAAAGCCCTTTTTTTAATGTGAAAATACAAGGATAAGCAATACCAAAGATAATGGAATCAGTCGGATTGGGGAAGACCACAGCAGATCATCTGGTCCAAGTTCCCTGCTCAAGCAGAGTCGTCCCAGAGCCCATGACACAGGATTGTGTCCAGACAGCTCTTGAGTATCTCCACAAGGGGAGACTCCACAACCTCTTTGGCCAGCCTGTTCCAAAGTGTGATCACAGGCATAGTAGAGAAGTTCTTCCTCACATTCAGGTGAAACTTCCCCTTTATCAATTTCTGCCTTTTGTCTCTTGTCCTACTGCTGGGCACCACCAAGATGAGCCTGGATCCATCCTCTTGGCACCCTTCCTTCAGATACTTACAGACATTGATAAGGCACCGCCTAAGTTTTCTTCTTAAGATTGAACAGGCCCAGTTCCCTCAGCCTTTCCTCATAAGAGAGATGCTCCTGTCCCTTCATCATCTTTGCAGCCCTCCTTTGGGCCTGCTTCAAGGGCTGCATGTCCCTTTCATCCTGAAGATCCCATAACTGGACACAGCTCTCCAGATGAGGCCTCACCAGGGCTGAGCAGAGGGATAGGATCACCTCCCTCAGCCTGCTGGCAGTGCTCTTCCTAATGCACCCAGGATGCCATTGGCCTTCTTGGCCCACCAGGACCCACTGCTGGCTCATGGACAGCTTGTTGTCCACCAGGACCTCCAGGTCCTTCTCTGCAGAGCTGCTTCCCAGCAGATCAGTCCCCAGCCTGTGCTGGTGCCTGGGGTTATTCTTCCCCAGGGCCAGGACACTGCATTTGCATGTTTTGAACTTTAGACAGTTCTTCTCTGTCCCTCTCTTCATCCAGTCAATGTCCTTCTGAAGAGCTGCACAGTGCTCTGGGCTATCAGCCACTCCTCCCAGCTTTGCGTCAAACTTGCTGAGCAGGCACTCTGTGCCTTCATCCAAGTCACTGGGCCCAGTATTGAACCTGGGGTGATACCACTAATGACAGGCCTCCAGCCAGGCACTGTGCCACTGATTATGGCCATCTGGGATCTGCCATTCATCCAGTCCTCAATCCACTTCACTGTCCGTTCATCCAGGCCATACTTCTTGTCTATGAGTATGTTGTGACAGTGTTGAAAGCCTTTATTTCTGAGGTCAAGGTAGACAATACCCACTGCTCTCACATATGATTAAATTATACTTCCAAACTTTGTTTGCTTTTGGGATTGCAGAATTTATTTTATGTTTAAAGCTGCTAGAGGACCTCTGTTTTTATTTAGGGTGCTTTTTGCACAGTTGTATTACTTCTGAAGAGATGATTGTCATCTTTTCATCCTATGAAATTGTAATCCCCTTTTAAAACCATAATAGACTTATGTTTATTAATAGTATTAATTATT
>VXAX01003837.1:605-25329 GCA_013399835.1 Leptocoma aspasia
GGGATCACTTTGTGCCCAGAATGGGAATGGGATCACTTTGTGCCCAGAATGGGAGTGGGATAACTTTGTGCCCAGAATGGGAATGGGATCACTTTGTGCCCAGAATGGGAATGGGATCACTTTGTGCCCAGAGAAGGGAATGGGATCACTTTGTGCCCAGCTCTCAGGGCTCAGTGCTTTGCAGAGGTGCATCCTGATGTGATGGAAAGCAAGTGTGGCACTGCAGGGCAGGAGGAGATGGCAGTCCATGAATAAATGAAATAGAAAAGCGATGCTGCCTCAAAACAAGAGATAAAAGCAGGATCTGGATGTAGAGCTGGAGGCAGGAAGCTCTCAGAGAGGGAGATGTGTCCTGGCAGAGCAGAGCAGATTGGGATTCTGCTCAGGATCATCTGCACAGCCGTCCCTGGAAGTCACAGAATTAATTCTCATGGGAGGAGAGGGAAAAAAAAGGATCCTGAATTAATGGAGTGGGAAATGACCAGAGGTAACAAGTGTATCCTCAGCAGCTGCAGGGAGGGGTAGTTCACTTCTATCTTTTATTTGCCTTTTAGGACATCTCTATTGCGAACTACAACAGTCTGGTTCAACTCTTTTACTTATTTAGAGTAGCTATAAATAAATGTATTAGTTCCTATTTTTTTTTTTAATCTTGTCTCATATTTGACACTTTACCAGCTGGATCCCACCTGTCCCTGATGGATTCTCATCTCCCTGGCCTTTTCCCACAGGGAATGTCCCTCAGGAGCTGCCTCCAGCCCCGGGCACTGCTGGCACACCTCTCCCCCCTCGGTGCCCCTGGCACCTCTGCTTGGTCCGTGCCTGCTCTGAGTGCCCCAGAAACAGACCCAGGGCAGGCAGGGCAACACCACAGGGAGATTATTTCAGTGAGAGTGCTGGGAAATGTTTTCAAGGAAAAGACAAACCCTCATCTGAATCTTTGGGATGGGACAGACCCTAAATCCCAGCCAGTGCCCCCCCTGGATGGACAGGGACACCTCCCACTGTCCCAGGCTGCTCCCAGCCCCAATGTCCAACCTTGGGCACTGCCAGGGATCCAGGGGCAGCCACAGCTGTGCCAGGGCCTCCCCACCCTCCCAGGGAGGAATTTTTTCCCAATATCCCATCGAAACGATGGTGGAAGAGTGGCAGGTGTAAATCTCCGAGCTGCTTTGAGCTCTCCCAGAGTTTCCTGTGAGCAGCAGGAGCTGGAGCTGGGGGGAGAGGCTCAGGCTGTGTTTGTTTAAGGATCATTTCAGGACATTTCAGGACATTTCAGGATCCTGCTTTCCCACAGCCCCAGGACAGAGTTCAGGCTCCAGCTCTGCTCCCGGGGCTCGGGAGGGCACAGTGGAGGTGGGTCACTGGGAAAACCCAACAGAAAGCACGAACAGCTCCTTTGGGTTTCAATTCAGGGCTTTTATGGCCCCACAAACCTCTGCCCAGCAGCGCCCGTGACACAGCAGTGCAGGCAGGGGTGGGACAGACAATGAGCTCTGCCACTGGGGAAATATTTGTAAAGCAGGTGCTGAAAGGGGCAGCCTGTCTCTTCCAATGACTAATTACAGATTTTGCACATAAAATTAAAGGTACTGCTGTTTAACTGAGGCATTCCCTGCTTGCAGGCTCACACTGAAGGATTTCTTTCCAGAAAACAAAGACTAAATCCCACACTGCATCCTCATTCCTGCCTTTCCTAGGATGGAAATCCCTCTGTGCCTCCCCATGCAGTGTCCCCCCAGCCCTGTTTGCTGGATATTAACTTTATCTCTGCAATAAACCAGAGGAATATTTGAGGTGTGTTGTTCTCTGGGCACGTTTGGGTTTTATGGCATTGCAGTGGCCATGGCCTGGCTCGTCTCTGTGCCATGAGTAACACATTTACCACTTGCAGTTTAATATTTTATTAAACATATCAGGGTCACCATTCCCAGTAACTGCTGCTTGCATTTTTCCTCCTTTAAAGTAACATAAAAGAAAATAGGATTGAAATTAAAACAATACAGTAGTTATAAAAACTCTATAAATATATTCTGTGTTTGTATGGCTATTACCTCATTTTCCACTCCAGACTTATCTTTGGGTGACAGGAAGCCAAAATCCTGAAATGCTTTAATTAGGCTGAAAATCTTATTTAATAAAGTTCTGCTGGAGAAACACAAGCAAATGCCATTAACTTCCTCCAGGATCAGTCAGTCGAAGGCAGTGGTGACTTTTGCCCTGCAAATGGCACCAGAAATCAGAGCAGAGCTGACACAAGGACCAGTAACTGGGACTGGTTTTCCCTCATTTCTGAGGTTGCTCTGAAGAGTCCCTCCTTCCCAAAAAAGTACTTTTTGCAAGGAAATCTGTTTATTCACCCATTCCAGGCTAAGCATAATAAACAACAGCCGTTTCCTGAAGAACCTGTGCACGGACACCACCCAGGCACCTCGGGGACAGCCCTGCCTGGGGAGAGGCAGATCCAGCTCACCGGGAGCCCCAGATCCACCTGGAACGGCACAAACAAAATCCAGGGAAAATGGGGCCTGCGGGAAAGAACAGCCCCCAACCCCCCTGCTGCCGTGGATTAAAGAACTTTTGAAGAGGCTGCCAGCAGCAGGGGATGAGCACAGCGTGGAGCAGGATGGGATGGGCTTTAAAGGAATTCCTCACCCCAAAAAATCACAGAGCAGAACTGGGATGGGCTTTAAAGAGATTCCTTACCCCAAAAATCCACAGGGGATGAGCACAGCATGGAGCAGGATTGGGATGGGCTTTAAAGGAATTCCTCACCCCAAAAATTCACAGAGCAGGATTAGGATAGGCTTTAAAGGAATTCCTCACCCCAAATATTCACAGAGCAGGATTAGGATAGGCTTTAAAGGAATTCCTCACCCCAGCAGGGCATGGAGTTGGAGCAGGAGGGGCTGGGCTGGCAGCCTAAATCCAATGGGATTTTAATCCTTCTGGGATGGGCAATCCAGGAATGGATGTCCAGGGGCCAGAGAAGAGGCACAGGACAAGTGACCAGGTGAAAAATTCCTTTCGCTGTGCAAAGAGAATGTACTGGAAATGATTTTGTACCTTACAAACAGAAATCTGTAATTTCAAATGTTTTTCCGGAGGTGTGCCCCCCACAGGGATCTCTGCCAGAGCTCATTCCCTCCCTTTCCCTCACGCTGGATGGTGCCTGGCACTGCACAGCCAAATCAGTTTTCCAAAATGGCCAGGAATTAAAACAGGCTGGGAATTACCAGAGGACTTCAATCCTTAGGGCACTGAGGACATGGGATCACCTGAAATGGGCTCAGAGATTGCTCAGGACTTGGTCCCACAGCTGGGTGGGTGCTGGTGGCTCTGGAATGCTGTGCTCTGTGCCTGGAATTTGGGGAATGTGCCCCTGGATCCCTGGCAGTGCCCAAGGCCAGCTTGGATGGGGCTGGGAGCAGCCTGGGACAGTGGGAGGTGTCCCTGCCATGGCAGGGGTGGCACTGGCTGGGATTTTAGGTGCTTCAGCCCAAACCAGTCTGGGATTTTTGTGGCAAAATAAAAGTTCTCCTCTAAAGCAAATGATTTAAAAATAAGCTTGCTCTAAAGGCAAGTGTTCTGCTTAAAGGCATCTTGCTGGGAAACTCCTGGCTGAGCACACCCAGAAAATGTCAGTCCAGCCTTCGGAGGCTTGGACCAGGGGCTACCAGAGGAGAGGAACTCTCAGGAATCTGCTGCCCCTCAGGGAATCACAGCATCAGCCAGAAAAACCCAATCATTTTTGCAGATCATTTTGAGCACGAAGTCACTCCCTGGCTCCTGTGGCTGATGCTCACAGATATTTTTCCTTCCCACTCCGTTATTGCTCCATCCCAGCACAAAGCCTAGGGTGAGTTTTCCCTGCTGAAAACAGGGAATGTCTCACACAGATAACATCAAACAGGAAATACAGGAACCTCCCAGAGACAGGCAGGATGGTGAGGAAAAGCAGAGCAGAGGGTTTATTTCCCTTTGTGTCGGGCTGCATCAGGTGTGATTGGGGCTGGCATTTAATTGCAGCGCCGTGCAGGAGCTCAGGAAATGCTGAGGAATGGTATCAATTCCACGGGAAACAGATGGAAATCGGCTGTGAAAAAACACTGAGCAGAGCAGACAAATGGCTCACAAAGTGTGAAAAACCCCTCGGAAACAGCACATTTGGAAGTTTCTCATATTGTTTGATTTATTTACTCCACAGTTTATAAACTGCAATGCTGGAATGGCTCTAAGGGGTGTTGATGGCTCCTGACAGCCTCGAAATAATTGACTGATATCAGTTGTGGTGCTGCAGGAAGCAGCAGTCTGGGCATTCTGCAGAGCTCAGAGTCACCAGGAGGAGGGAGCTGCTGGCTGTGGTTTCCTCCACCTTAATTCAGTGTTGTGTTTGGTGTGTGAGGTGTTGACCCAAACGCAGAGCTCACCTGGTCATTAATTCTGCTCCTCCCAGTGCCAGGCACTTGTGCAGCTCATTTGGAGCAGCAGAGCTTGTTCTGTGGGTGCATATCCACAAAACAATATCTATTTTTCTATTCTATTCTATTCTATTCTATTCTATTCTATTCTATTCTATTCTATTCTATTCTATTCTATTCTACATATTCTGCATACCCATTTTAAAATACCTGCATATATATTTTCAAATAATAACTAGTCCACACCCAAGGGGTAAAAGCAGCAGATGAAACAAAGCCAAGGTCCCAGGGCAGCGGGAGAGGAGGAGCAGGGAGCCCTGAGTGGCCTCAACACCACAGCAGACAAACGGGCAAATCCTTGTGCAAAGAAACAGTGGGAGGTGGATCCAGTGGGAGGTGGATCCCAGATCCCATGGAAGGTAGATCCAGGAGGAGGTGGATCCCATGGGAGAAGGATCCCATGGAAGGTGGATCCCATAGAAGGAGGATCCAGAGGAAGGAGGATACCAGATCCCACAGGAAGGGAATCCCACAGGAGAAGGATCCCATGGAAGGTGGATCCCATGGAAGGTGGATCCCACGGGAGGTGGATCCCGTGGAAGGTGGATCCCACGGGAGGTGGATCCCATGGAAGGAGGATCCCACGGGAGGTGGATCCCACAGGAGGTGGATCCCACAGGAGGAGGATCCCACGGGAGGTGGATCCCGTGGAAGGAGGATCCCATGGGAGGTGGATCCCACAGGAGGAGGATCCCACGGGAGGTGGATCCCACAGGAGGAGGATCCCACGGGAGGTGGATCCCACGGGAGGTGGATCCCGTGGAAGGAGGATCCCATGGGAGGTGGATCCCACAGGAGGAGGATCCCACAGGAGGTGGATCCCATGGAGGAAGGATCCCATGGAAGGAGGATCCCACGGGAGGTGGATCCCACAGGAGGTGGATCCCACAGGAGGAGGATCCCACGGGAGGTGGATCCCGTGGAAGGAGGATCCCATGGGAGGTGGATCCCACAGGAGGAGGATCCCACGGGAGGTGGATCCCACGGGAGGTGGATCCCACAGGAGGTGGATCCCGTGGCAGGTGGATCCCACGGAATGAGGTTCCCTCCCGCGGCAGGGTGCCAGGGGATGAGCGCTGCGTTCCCCCAGCCCCGGCCGGGGTCCGTGGCTCTCGGGAGAAGCCGTGCCCGTGCTCCAAGGCTGCTCCCGCCGAGGGGAGGATTAAACCGAGCTGTAATCGCTCTCCCGTGGGAATTCGAGCAGTGTCTGACCCGTTCCGTGCCCAGCTCGGGGGGTGGGCCGGCTCAGCCCTTCCTCATTAACGCCCAGCGCTAATTGTGGCAGGCAGGGGCAGTGCCCGCCCCGGGAGGGTCCCGAGCCGCAGGCAGCGATCAGAGCCCGGGGCTCCCGCGGAGCTGCCGCTTTATTTCTCCTTGGCTTTTATTAACGCCGAGTATTTATCCATCCCCGCAGCAGCAGCACAAGTTCAACCCCCCATATATATTTTATGAGCAATATTTTTAATGCTTTTTAATAAAACAAGAAAACAAGGCTCCCGTCTAAAATGTCCTTCATTAACAATCAAAGTAAATGAGCAGAAGGCTCCAGTGGAATGTGAGGAGTTTTCCATTAGGATGGAACTAAACTAATAAGTCACCGTTAACTGGCTCGTTAAAAGGCGCCGTTCCCTCAACAAGAGCAGCACTGCGGTGTCAGGGAGGGAAGGGATTGATGGCATTAAAAGGAATATTCCCTCCTTTCCTAACTGCACCCATCCCTGGCCACCCCTGTGCTGGGGGAAACCGGGACCAGAGCGGGCACAGAGCAGCCAGAGCCACCCCTGCCTGGGGAGGTGACACCTCCCCCGGGGAAGCCATCGAGGAGGAGCAGCTCCTTTGCTGGGAGGGACCTGGGGGTGCCGGGGGATGAGAGCTGGGCATGACAGAATGAACCCCTGAGCCCTGGGCTGAGCCCAGCCTGGGGGGATCCTGCCCCTGTGCCCTGGTGAGGCCCCACCTGCAGAGCTGCCCCAGCCCTGGGGACACAGCAGCACCTGGAGCTGCTGGAGAGAGCCCAGAGGAGCCACGGGGCTGCTCCAGGGCTGGAGCTGCTCTGGAGCCAGGCTGGGTGAGCTGGGAATGTTCCCCTGGAGAGGAGAAGCTCCAGGGAGAGCTCAGAGCCCCTTGCAGGGCCTGAAGGGGCTCCAGGAGAGCTGGAGAGGGACTGGGGACAAGGCATGGAGGGACAGGACACAGGGAATGGCTCCCAGTGCCAGAAGGCAGGGATGGATGGGATATTGGGAATTGGGAATTCCTGGCTGGGCTGGAATTGCCAGAGCAGCTGTGGCTGCCCCTGGATCTCTGGCAGTGCCCAAGGCCAGGCTGGACACTGGGGCTGGGAGCAGCCTGGGACAGTGGGAGGTGTCCCTGCCATGGCAGGGCTGGCACTGGCTGGGCTCTGAGGTCCCTTGCAGCCCAGGCCATTCCATTAGTTTATGATTCTTCCCAGTAGCATCTTCATCGCAGGCACTGGTCATACTGGGAGCTGAGGAGCTCTTTCTCCAGCCAGCAGAGGCTGGAAAAGCCTTCGGGTGGCTCCTGTTTGCTCAGAATCCCACGCCAGATTGCCGGGGCTCCAGGCACTGCGGGACCATAAAGAAAACATATGGGCAGCTTTTTATCTGCCTCTCAGTGCTGCTCTTGATATAGCTCAGCACATGTGCACAGGAGGGAAAAAAACAATTTGCATGAAAAACACTTCCTTTGCAGGAAAATGTGTGTGAGTGGGGAAAGTGCATAAAAATATGTTCCTGCAGCACTGTTATTGATAGAGCTGAGCGTGATGGATCGTTATGGATTGCAAATGCTGGCAAAAATAAGCTGCAAAGCACTCTTGAGTGCAGTGCGAGTGACAGGGGAGCCGATGGTGTCACCCATGTCCCAGCAATGCCCCTCTGCAGTGCGTGGGCACAGACCCCTGACCCCAGGGGATTCCTTCCAGCCTTTGGACTCCTGGGGCAGCTGCACCAGCCTGGATCTGTATTTGGCCAAGGAAAGGTGCTTGGAATGGAATCCCAGACTGGTTTGGGTGGGAAGGGATCCTAAATCCCATCCAGTGCCACCCCAGCCGTGGCAGGGACACCCCAGGGTGTCCAAGCCCTGCCCACGCTGGCCTGGCCCAGAACTGCAGCAGCGTGTCCCCGGTGCCGAGCAGAGGGCAGGGTCCCCTCCCTCCCCGGCTGTCCCACCGGAGCTGTCCCCGAGGCTGTCCCCTCCCTGCCATCAGACCCTTTGAGCAGTTTGGTCCCACTGTGGGGCTCGGGCAGCTCCCACACCCTGTCCCAGCACCCCGGGATCCCGCAGTGACCGCTCCGGGCTGGAATTGCTCAGGATGCTCTCCGGGGCAGCGCCCGCCGGGGCTCTGGGAGCGATGTGCCGCGGTCACACGCTGTGGATGGGCTCTGACCAGAGCGCTCGGACTGCTCGGCATCCCCCTGTGCCCTGTGCTCACTCCCCCAGCCCGCCAGCCCCCGGGGACCCGGCGCTGCTCAAAGGACACCAGGGTATTGAAAAGGTCAGAGCCCAGCGCGGTCAGACTGCAGCCCCGAGCGGGTCCGTCAAACGAGAGCCCCGGGGCAAGGGGCTCATTCCGGGCAGCGAAACCCGAGCAGGGGGCACGGCCCCACAGCCTGGGGGTGAGAGAAGGGAGCGGGGACCCGGCTGCTGCCCCTGGCCAGGAGCGAGCCCCTGGCACGGCCCGGGCTCGGGGACACCGAGGGAGGGGAGGATGGAGCAGCTCTGGGATCCATCCCTGTGGTTCCTTCCCACGGGAGATCTGGGATCCCTGGGGTTCCTTTCCAGGGAAGCTCTGGGATCCCTGTGGTTCCTTTCCAGGGAAGCTCTGGGATCCCTGTGGTTCCTTTCCAGGGAAGCTCTGGGATCCCTGTGGTTCCTTCCCATGGGAGCTCTGGGTGCTGAATGCTCTGAATCGCTGGATCCTCCTCTCGGCACCGAATCCCGTGCAAGGTGCAGGCTCTGCCCAGCCGAGCTGCAGGTCACAGCTCCGTGCCGGGGTCTCCACGGAGCTGCAGGTGCAGATGTGCTCACAGAGTCCCCTCGCAGCCTCAGCCCAGCAGGAACATCCCGGAGCAGAGCCCCCCTCACTGCCCCGCAGCCCCGGAGCTTTTCCAGCTCCCACCCCACCCACTCCCCTTTCCTTTGTGCCTTGTCTTTTCCAACGGAGCCTCCAAAGCAGAGCAGCTCCTGCTGCCCCCTGTCCCCGGCAGCACTGCACCTTCTCAGCCATTCCAGGCTCTGCCCTGGGTGCTGGGCACCTCTGAGCCCCCGTGCCAGAGTGGCCATCTCCACCCCTGGGGACACTCAGGGGCATCCAGGTGCTCCTGCTTGGCCAGGGGCTTGGTGCAAACAGCATCCAGGGATTTACCCGTTTTTTACACCTCTGCAATGTCCACATGGACAAAGGGGCTTGCAGCTCCTTCCCAAGGGACAGCTCCAATTTCTGCTCCCTGGGACAGGGACAGCACCAGGGAAGGGCTGGGGCTGTGCCAGGGAGGGTCAGGCTGGAGATCAGGGACAGGTTCTCCCCCAGAGGGTGCTGGCACTGCCCAGGCTGGAGATCAGGGACAGGTTCTCCCCCAGAGGGTGCTGGCACTGCCCAGGCTGGAGATCAGGGACAGGTTCTCCCCCAGAGGGTGCTGGCACTGCCCAGGCTCCCCAGGGAATGGGCACGGCCCCGAGGCTGCCAGAGCTCCAGGAGCCTTTGGCCAGAGCTGCCAGGGATGGACAGGGTGGGGTTGTTGGGGGCTGGGCAGGGACAGGGGCTGGGCTGGGTGATCCTGGGGGTCCCTCAGCTCGGGATATTCCTGATTCTGTGATTTCTGGGACACTGCCCAGTGCCACATGGGCTCAGGGCTCTGCCAGGCAGCTCTTGGCAAGCACAAAGGGGACTGAACATGTGACACTCCCATGTCCCTCCAACTACGGCAGTGCCAGCCCCACGGGGGACAAGAATGACAACAAATGGACCCCATGAGGAAAAAACAAGAATCTCCACGATATTCTGGAAGATTTTATATCAATATCTCTAATTTACTAGGGGTAGAAAATGTCCTGAGGGAGCAAGGTGAGCTCATCAGCCCCACATGGCCCTTGCAGGAGGGAAAATTCCAGGTTCTCTGAAAGCTGCCCCAGGGAACAGCAAGGGGGTGAAAGCTTGCAATTAATGCAATTAATCTGCAGTGGCCAATTTCTGTTTGAATAGAGCCAGTTGGAAGAGGAGATTTTCTCCCAATAGCCAAATCCTCTCCTGCAGGAAAGATGTGTTATTTTTCCCTTGACAAAAAGCCAACACACACTGTACAAGCAGAGAAGGCATCCACTCCTGCTTTCTCTCTCACCTCCTTACCGGACCTTTTTCCCACTTTTAACAGGAATTTTAAAAATACAGGCTTTTTTCTCATATTTAAAAACCATAATACATCAGCAATGTTCACTTCTCCTCATCCTTTTTAATTAAAAAATGATAGAAATGGGAAAACCCAAATCCTCCCCCATCAAATTTTGCTTTTATTTTATAAAAATTGAGAAAAACAATGAAACGCCAAACCTCATAAATCACGACTTTTCCATTACAAATATTTTGACAGATCTACTCATCACCTCTGAGTTCTTCAGAACTGGAGGTAAAGGTGATTTTCAGGCTACATTTTATTACTTCATTCTCCACTGGCCTTTTTCAATATATCTTGTTCTTTTTTCATCTCTCTCCCACCAAAAGCTGCTTTGCTGTTGTAGCTCTAATGTGGTTTCTTTGAGGAGCTGCCAGTCCCCTGCCCTGCTCTCCTCTCCCTCCTCCCGTTTGTTCCCGAGGTTTCTCAGCCTCCTGCTCCCCCACCCTGCTGGAACCTGAGGGCTCTGACTTCGGGGAAGCCCAAATTCATTTTTCTGGGTCTTTCTCTATGCCTCAATAGAAAAATGAACTCCAGCACTGGGTACACAGGGGCTGCTCTGCTTACGGCACCTTCGGATCATCCCAGAATCCCAGACTGGTTTGGGTGGGAAGGGACCTCAAATCCCAGCCGGTGCCACCCCTGCCATGGCAGGGACACCTCCCACTGTCCCAGGCTGCTCCCAGCCCCAGTGTCCAGCCTGGCCTTGGGCGCTGCCAGGGATCCAGGGGCAGCCACAGCTGCTCTGGCAATTCCAGCCCAGCCAGGAATTCCCAATTCCCAATCTCCCATCCATCCCTGCCCTCTGGCAGTGGGAGCCATTCCCTGTGTCCTGTCCCTCCATCCCTTGTCCCCAGTCCCTCTCCAGCTCTCCTGGAGCCCCTTCAGGCCCTGCAAGGGGCTCTGAGCTCTCCCTGGAGCTTCTCCTCTCCAGGGGAACATTCCCAGCTCTCCCAGCCTGGCTCCAGAGGGGCTCCAGCCCTGGAGCAGCTCTGTGGAACTGCTCTGTTCCTGTGACAGGTCTGTGTTCTCTGAGAGCTCCTGAGGACACAAATTCCAGGTGGGAGCCGTCACCTCACCCCTGGTGACAGCTGGGCACGAACCTCCCTCCTCCTGGATGGAAAAAAAACATCCCTGGCACTGCCCAGAGCAGAGGAATTCCTTCTGCTGGGAATTCCTGCTGCTGGGCATTCCTGCTGCTGGGAATTGCTGCTGCTGGGAATTCCTTCTGCTGGGAATTGCTGCTGCTGGGAATTGCTGCTGCTGGGCATTCCTGCTGCTGGGAATTCCTGCTGCTGGGAATTCCTTCTGCTGGGTGGGAATTCCTTCTGCTGGGAATTCCTGCTGCTGGGCATTCCTGCTGCTGGGAATTCCTGCTGCTGGGAATTCCTTCTGCTGGGCATTCCTGCTGCTGGGCATTCCTGCTGCTGGGAATTCCTGCTGCTGGGCATTGCTGCTGCTGGGAATTCCTTCTGCTGGGAATTCCTTCTGCTGGGCATTCCTGCTGCTGGGCATTCCTGCTGCTGGGAATTCCTTCTGCTGGGAATTCCTTCTGCTGGGAATTCCTGCTGCTGGGAATTCCTTCTGCTGGGAATTCCTGCTGCTGGGAATTGCTGCTGCTGGCTCTGGGCAGGTGCAGCTCGGTGTTACCACCAGGTCCTGTTTCAATGACCTGAGAGAGACCCACCCAAATTTCCCGTCTCTCCTGGCTGCAGACTGGTTGGATCATGACCTAGGATGGGCGTGTGGGTATTTTGTGACCTGGGTTCAGAGCTTTGGGCACCACAGCTGTGCACAGCTGTGTGGGTGACAGCTGACACGCAGGGACAGGAGCTGAGCCTCTCCTTTTCCTCTGGCGTTGCTGCAGGGACGTGACCGAGGGCAAAGTCCCCCAAAGCCCCTGTCAGCAGTGCCAAATGGGATTAACTCACTGCAGGCAGCTCCAGGACAGCAGCCTGGGCCCACCAGGAGCAAACCCAGAGCAGGATAAAGGAGGAATTAGGCTGCTTTGTATTGATTTCTTCTTTAGGAGAGATTTTTAGGTGTTTAAGTTCGGATCTTTTGCACAGTTATTTTGACTGCTTTGTGCCGAATCAGAGCATGACAGTTTTTGCCTAAGGTTTTCTGTGCTTGGTTTAGCAGAGGCTCAAGCCATAAATAGCCAGTGTAACCTCGTTGGGTACCACAGGCTGGTGGTTTCATTGCTGAGCTCCAGAGCAAACACAGGTTCAGCTTCCCCTGCTGTAAAATCAACAATCCTCTGCTCTGTCAGGAAATCTGTGACGCCAGCAGGCAGTGCCCCTGGCCTGAGCTAAAGCGTTTTTGTGCCAGAGGGGGTTCAGCTCAGCAGGACAAGGCAGAGCATCCCCTGCAGGAGCTCCCAGCCCCAGGGGAGGGGAAATCCACGCAGCAGAGAGCAGGGAATCACAGGAACCCCCAGCTGGGAGGGACCCAGGGGTTCCTGGAGCTCCTCTCCCAGCCCAGCACACATTCCTGGGTTCCAGAACAGCACTGGAAATTCACTGCTCAGCTTGACCCACGTTGCTCTTGTCTCTTTCCTGACCTTCCTGGAAGCTTTTTCTTCTGAAAATTCTCTGTTCTGATGGTGTCATACAGCTGCTGAGTGTTCACTGGGTTATGCTGGCAGGGAGTTTGGGGTGGAAGCTCCATTCTGACAATCCCAATCACCTTGCACTCTCTCGACTTGTTTACAAATAAATTAAAAGTCTGTTGAGAGGAGCTTTCCCAAATCCATTGACAAAACCAAATCAGATCCCAGCGCTGGGAAGGAGCAATCCCATCCCAAAGCACTGGGTCTTCAGCAGAATATGAGGCAGGGACATTTTTCTTGGACTTCACACACTAAGGAAGCCACATGAAAATCAGAGATTGAGATAATTCAGTGGAAAAAATACAGTGGTTGTGAATAATCAGAATCCCAAAAATCGGAGCACAATAACCATGGGTAAGGAAGGCAGTGGGAAATGCAAGGTCAGCAAGACTTTTGCAGTTTGGGGTGCAAAGGAGAAAGGAATCCTCCAGCAGAAGATAACTGGGAAACGAACTGGTAGTAAAACCACTGATCAGGTGGATAATTTAATTAATAGGACAAAGAAGTGGTCGTTGCTCTGCCACTTCTTCAAACAGAGGGAATAATGGACAAGAACAAAAAAATTGTGGGAAAATCTCAAAATTCTTGGTGGCTATAAGCAATAATCATAAATCTCTGCTTTGCACCAGTGGGGATGCAAAGCCCTAGAAAACAGGGCAAGGGTGAATGCTACCCAGAACTTCAGCAAGAGACACAACCAGGAGGTAAAAATCAGGGAAATTAGTTTCACTTCACAGGAGAGCAGAGAAGGAAGTCAGCAGGATAAACCAGAAACATCTTGGTTTTAATGAATCCCATCAAACCCAGCTCCTTTCTTCTCCCAAGGACAGAATGACCCGTGGTTTCCAATGAAGACCCAGCTGGTGTGGCTGCAGAAGCAAAAGCGGCTCCCCAGAGCTCTGGAGGCCACGGGAGCAGCGTGGGCTCCCATAAATCCTTCCAGCTCCAGCACTGGAACCTGCACAGGACAGGGCTGGGGGATCCTGCCTGGAACTGAGCTGGGGGAACTCAGGAATGTTCATTGCCAAAACACAGGAGGAATCTGCAGAGGTTGGTCAGACCAGGTCTGTGTGACTCCTCCTGAAGAGCCCCGAGCCAGCACGGGCTGGACTGCAGCTGTCCCAGACGGGGCTGGGCTGCAAGGGACCTCAGAGCCCAGCCAGAGCCACCCCTGCCATGGCAGGGACACCTCCCACTGTCCCAGGCTGCTCCCAGCCCCAGTGTCCAGCCTGGCCTTGGGCACTGCCAGGGATCCAGGGGCAGCCACAGCTGCTCTGGCAATTCCAGCCCAGCCAGGAATTCCCAGTTCCCAATATCCCATCCATCCCTGCCCTCTGGCAGTGGGAGCCATTCCCTGTGTCCTGTCCCTCCATCCCTTGTCCCCAGTCCCCCTCCAGCTCTCCTGGAGCCCCTTCAGGCCCTGCCAGGGGCTCTGAGCTCTCCCTGGAGCTTCTCCTCTCCAGGGGAACATTCCCAGCTCTCCCAGCCTGGCTCCAGAGCAGCTCCAGCCTCACACAGGGATTTAGGGAAGGCAGATGAAGACCTAACAAAGGATGCAGGACTGGCAGAGCTCCAGGCCAGGAGAAGGAAATGTGTAAATTGATGGGATTTCAGGGATCACACTGGGGATAAAATCCCAGCAGCTCCCAGGACAAACCATTGCTCTGAGGCCAGACTGCCTCAGTCCCAGCTCAGAGCAGCAGGAACTGTCAGTGTTTCCTTTCTGCACCTGGGGAAGGCAGGAAGGAACCTCTGGGATAACCAGGATGGAGGAGTGTTCTCCAATCCTTTCTCCTCACGGAGTAAATAAAATTCCCTGCACGAGGCATTCCTGAAGCAGCTGGGTCAGGACACAGCCCCTCAGGCCTGACCTCCGTGGGATGAGGAGCACCAGGGACGTTCCAGCAGCAGAGAGGGGGAACCTGCTGCCCTCAGCAGTGGGGTGAGGTCAGCCCTGGGTAATTAAAGCCAGGATCATTAATCAGGAGCCAGCAGAGAGCCAGCAGGGCCCGTGCTGCCCAGCACAGGGATTGTGGAAAGCAGGAGGCACAGGGAGCTGAGCCAGCCCCTCTCCGCAGGGACACAGCTCTGACAGCCCCAGGTGACACCAGGATTGACTCCCAGGCCTGGCTGACTTCATCTCTGGGTTCCCACCCAGAGGAGATCACCAAGCCAAGGGGGTTAACAGGATTACTCAGGAAAAAGTACAAATGCAGAGCCTATTCTCTGCTTCACGTAGGTGTGGTCCAAAAGGCAGGAATGTGACAAACAGTGACAGGGTTGGACGTGGCTGGGAGGCACTGTCAGGATGGTGATGGCAAAGAAAGGATGTGCTAATACAGATGAGTGTCCAACCAACCTGCAGGACAGGGGGACAGGGGGAGGTGACAGTGATGAGGAAAAGGTTGGAGTGGAAGTCATCACCTGGCTCAGAATTAACTCCTAATTTGATATTAGACTTAAGATAATTCCTGGGATGCATAAAGATGTTTTATTTCTAAAAATAAAAGCACTGGTGAGAGAAATCTTGGCTCAGGGACTTGTGCAAGCACCTGAGAACAGAGACTGAGACAGAAATCCAGACATTTTCAGGAAATTTCCCATGAATTCAGAGTTCAGACTGTGGCTGAGGTCCAGGAAGGTGCCTGCCCAATGCCCCCTGGAACTGAACCCTGTCCAAGAGGGGAGCAGCAGAAATGAAGGCAGAGGTTGGGCTCAGGACCAAGGAATGGTCCCAGCTGGGTGTCACCTGCGATGGACAATGCCTGAGTGAGGGGTTTGTCCTGTTCCTGGGATGGACAATGCACAANCATTCCTAGGATGAACAATGCCTGAGTGAGGGGTTTGTCCTGTTCCTGGGATGAACAGTGCCTGAGTGAGGGGTTTGTCCCTTTCCTGGGATGGACAATGCCTGAGTGAGGGGTTTGTCCTGTTCCTGGGATGGACAATGCACAAGTGAGGGGTTTGTCCTGTTCCTGGGATGGACAATGCACAAGTGAGGGGTTTGTCCTGTTCCTGGGATGGACAATGCACCAGGAGGGTCTGAACCCAGTCCTGGGGGAGAAGAATTGTCAGGAGGAGCTGCTCTCAAAATGGTCCAAGAGCTGGTGGAAGTCACCAGGGCAGCTCCTCGGGGGAGGTGGAGGCTTCTGGGGAGGATGTACTGGGAAAGCTGGGACAGGGTGACAAAGGAGCCACCAGGGCACCAGCCAGGAGAGAAATAAGCAGCTGACTGTCACATCAGGATTCTTTCCCTTGCTGGGAGAGGGGCTGGTGGCCCTCCTGTGTCCCTTTGGACACAGAGCCCGGGAACCTTCCCCAGAGCTGCTGCACAAAGCTGGGGCAGCAGAGGAAATCTGGTCTTGATTTAAGGCAGGGACAAATGTGACTGCAGGCCAGCTCTAAGCAGTCTGTGAGGTCGGGCTCAGAATGTCCTGGCTCGCAGCAATGTGACCTTTCTGGAAAGCATTTGTTCTTGGAGGGTGGAATTAATCCATCTTCCTGTTCTGTGCTGGAACAGCTCCTCCAAAGTGCCTGAAAATCCCCAGCAGAGAGTGTCAAGCTCATCACTGGCTAAAAAATTTCCTCCATAGGATTTCTCCAAGCAAGAAAGAAAACCATTACATTCAGAGACATTTATAAAACAAGCAACACTTGAAAGGACCTTGAAAATACTGAGCTGCTTTGGTCTGAGCCATTAGGAAAAAGCTCTTTTTTCCCAGTGGATGGAAGTGAGGGGAGGGTGGCCGGAGTGGGGGATAGGTGACATACAAATGTCAGTGTGGAGGGTTTCACACGTGTTCAGCAGTGGTGAGGCACAGCAGAGCTCTTTAAATCTGTGAGAAGGGACAGAAAACCTCTCTGTGGGTACTGAGGGAGCTCCTCACACTGAGCTCTTCCCCAGAGACATCCCAGGGAACAATATTCTCCCTGTTTCTCTCCACAGGTCTCATTTTACCCACCAGCAAAGGGGGCGTGGGGCAGGCAGCAGCGAGTCAGACATGGCACTGCAGGGACACCATTCCCACCCAGAGACACCATTCCCACCCAGAGACACCATTCCCACCAGTACAGGGACACCATTCCCACCCAGAGACACCATCCCTACCCAGAGACACCATTCCCACCAGTACAGGGACACCATTCCCACCCAGAGACACCATTCCCACCCAGAGACACCATTCCCACCCAGAGACACCATTCACACACAGACACCATTCCCACCAGTCCAGAGACACCATTCCCACCCAGAGGCACCATTCCCACCAGTACAGGGACACCATTCCCACCAGTCCAGAGGCACCATTCACAGACAGACACCATTCCCTCCAGTACAGAGACACCATCCACACACAGACACCATTCCCACCAGTACAGGGACACCATTCCCACCAGTCCAGAGGCACCATTCCCACCAGTCCAGGTCGCAGCAATGGGGGTTTGAGGGGACTCAGTGGCTGGGCAATGGCAGAGCTGCCGAGGGCAATGGGACCCCAGGACATCAGCCCTGGTTCTGCTCTGCAGCCGAGTGCAGGGCAGGAGTCCCTGCTGCACCTGGGACATCAGCTCAGCCAGCCCCTGTGCCAGGCCTCTGTGCCCCTGAGCCTTTAATTAACGGGGAATTTGCTCTCTAATCATGCCCCAGGCCGCAGCTCAGGCTGCAAGCAGACTCTTTCTGTTTTCATCTTTCTTAGAGACCTATCAGGGTTGGAGTGTCAGCCTCTTTAAAATGAATTCCTAAATCCCAATATCGTATTGCAGGGGTTTGATATAGGAAAGAAAGGAAAGAGAATGAAATGTGGTGGTGGATGCCCAGGAACCCACACAGAGTGACTGAACCAGCACAGAGTGGGTGTTGTGCCCCCTCAGCTGTGCCTGCAGTGCCACCCCATGCTGTGCCAGCCTTTGGTCCTGCCTGGGACAGCTGTGCCCAGGAGCTGCTTCGGCTTTGCTTCGGCTTTTTGGGGTTTTTCTCAAAAATCTCAAAAAAATACAAACAATCCAGGAAAAAACCATCCCAAAAGTTCAGCTTGGAGTCTGTCCCTTTCCGTAAAATGAGCATTTATTTAGGCTTTGAGAAGATGGGCACCGTTTGGTGCTTTTGGCTTGGAAATCCAAGGCTGGATATTTCAGTGAATTGTGCTGTGATCTCCAGAGAGAAAACGGCTGCTCCAACAGTGCTGCAGCACTGGGAAATCTGGGAAATCTGGGGCTGCTGGGGGCTTTTGGGAAAGCTGATTTCCCCAAAAGATCCAGCTCAGTTTTCCTGTCACAGCTCCTTCCAGAGGACACAGGGGTTTGTCCTTGTGCTGGCCCAAAGGCAGCCAGAGCTCACGGAGTGCTCGTGAGGGGTGGGATTGTTGGGGTGTCCTGTGACCCAGGAGCCTGGAATTGTGGATACAGGGTGGGATTGTTGGGGTGTCCCATCCCCCCTTCCCTGGAATTGTGGCTACAGGGTGGGATTGTTGGGGTGTCCTGTGCTCCCTTCCCTGGAATTGTGGATAGAGGGTGGGACTGTTGGGGTGTCCTGTGCCCCCTTCCCTGGAATTGTGGATACAGGCACAGAGCAGCCTCCCAAGAGCTGCTGCTCATCCCAGCCTAAAGCAGATCTGTGCATTCATTCCTGAAACATAAAAAAGGCCTTTGCCAGCACCTTGTCGTGCTGGATCCCCGTTCCAGCACCCAGGGGATGAGCAGGAACGCTCCCACAGCCACACAGAGGTTGGTTTTCGTGGTTTCAAGGACTTGGGAACTGGTTCTTGCAGCGGCATGCTCAGGGCCTGACCCTGCTGTGCAGCACCTGCTGCTCCCTGTGCAGGGCACGCGGGGCTGGGAAGGAGCAGCTGGCACTGGGAGCGCCAGGAAAGGAGCTGGAGGCTGATTCAGTTAATTATTCGCTGGAACTGGCTCTTCCCCCGTGAATTCCATTTAATCTTCACAGCACAATTTCCTTCAGAAAACACAATGATCGTAATGAGTCAAGTCTGAAGTGTTCTGTTCTTCGCAGGTGAGCAGGTTAATTTTCTCTATAATTAGTTAATTGCCAAAACTTGAGCTATTGATAGCAAGTTAGAGGGAAATCAGTACAACACCTTGTCCGTGTCTCTCGAGGTAAATTATGGCAGAGGAGGTTGGTGCTGTAAAGATTACAGAAATTTTGAAGGTCTTTGTAAAATATTTGGTCTTAAGAAATTTGAAAGGAAGAGCTCATGCTTAGCACTGAGCTGATTTATTCCTTACTGTTCTTCTCCTGTTTGCTTTTTTTGCATCCTGGCCCTTTGCTGCTTTTTCCTTTCTTTCTCCATGGTGAGTTCCAGATTTCCCTCCAAGCTCTGTGAGCCTTTCCCTTAGGGATCTGCTTCCCAAGGTTTTAAACCTCAGGTGTTTGAGTTTGAGCTCTGCCAACACCTCAGCTGTAAAGGATTCCTGGTTGGTTTGTTCCAACACAAACCACATTTTGTCTTCTCCTTTTTCCAGCCTCCCGTGGGAGCAGCTTCTTCCCAGCTTCCCCGTGGCTGATCCAGCCCTTCCTGCAGCCCCTGCCCCACTGGAAATCACCAAACCCCAGGGCTGGAGGGAGCTTTAAGGACCTTTTGGTTCCAGCCCCTGCCACGGGTGGGGAACAGAGTCACCATGGCTTTGGGGACATGGCAGGACCAGGTGAGGCTGCTCCTTGTCACCAGAACCTTCTGGCACAGGTTTGATGGGGATGCCAACACCCCAAATCCTCCTTGTCACGCCTGCTCGGGGCTCCAGTGCTTGGGAATTGCCTCGGGAACCAGCCTGGCCCAGCCCCTCAGGATGGCCCTGGAGGCATACAAACATCCCAGCCACAGGCAGGGCTTCTAAATGCCTTGATTTAATACAAAAACAGCAACAACCTCCCATACAGCCACTTCCAGCACCTGAAAAATAAAAGGCATTACTGATTTGAGGCTCTTCACCAATTAATGTGAGCCATAATTTTGTGCATTTTCTTTCACAGCTTGATATGAGGAAAAGCCCGAATGGAAATTGTGCCCGGGAGATGCATCCCAGGAGAGAGGAGATGCTTATGGCCACCCCAGCAGGTGCCACCGACTTTAATGTGGGCAGGAGCTGGATGATGAACTTTGCACAGAGGGTCATTGCCATGAGACACTCAGAGCCTCTTGTTCTCGGGCTAGGGAACGTTTGCCTGGCTGCTGGCAGAGGGAACTCTGCCTTCTGGCCCGTGCAGCCTGCACAGACAGGAACAGCCATCCCATTGTGTCCTCCTGGAAAGCTCTCCTGTTCCAACAATGGCATTTTGGCAGGGCTCAGCTAAAGCTGGAGCTTTACACGTCACCTGATTTGTTCCAGCCACGCGCTTCAATTGCAGAAAATTAATAAATAAATAAATGAAACAACGTGTAACGAAAGGTTTTGGCAATACTTCCAGTTACTTGTTTTAAAAGAAGAGGAAGAAAGGTAAATTCATATTGCTAGTAAGAAACCCTTCACTAAAGGGATTCTCCAAATGAGGGGGACTTTGGTTTCCTCTGAGAGCCTTCCCCACACTTAGGGGAGGCTCATTTGGGGTCTGTTTGTGTCCCAAGCACCCAGCACCAAGCTCAGCCTGGCCCGGGGTATGTCTGTGGTTCCCAAAGATGTGGGAAGGCCAGAGGTTGCCCAGCATTAAAAAGGAATTGTTCCAACAAAGCCCTGCTCAGTCACAGGCAGTGGCTGAGCAGTGTTACATTAACAGATCAAAGGACCCCGGGGCCTGGCACAGAATTTTTATTTGAATTTATTTAATTGCATTCGTCACTTTTTTCTGAAAATCATCTTTACACAGGGCACTCTCCAATTAACAATTATGTATTCCAACTGCTCCAGAGTGTTCTGCTGCATTCATCTGAGCAGAAGGGCAGGGATCAGAGACCTCCCATGTGGGAACAGCTGTGGGTTCCTCCCTGGAAACGGGGAATTCTCCTTTTCCTTCTGCACTCAGACACGGCTGTGCCTGCAGTCCCGCACAGAGGACTGGCCATGGAGGGGCCTCTCCCTGATTCCCGTCCTCAGGGAGAAAATTCCTGCTGCATCCCAGCATCAGCACCCTCCCCTGGATGCTTCCAGCCCGGGCTTGCCTTAGCTGGAGCTGCCCTGCTGTGATGGGCACAGAAAACTGTGTCCCTTGTCAGCCTTGTGTGCTGCTGGAAGTCATTAACTGTGTCCTTGGGAATGCCTGGCACTCATCATTCCAAACCTCTCCTTAAGGGTGAGCTCCTCCAGACTTCTCTTTTCTGAGGAGGTTTTGGTGCCCTCGGCCGAGCCCTGCCAGCCGTGCCCAAGGGGGACTGAGCCCCCCGGGGAGGGGGGGGGGCTGGCCTGGGACACCCCCGGGAGCTGTG
Organism: Leptocoma aspasia; assembly: GCA_013399835.1. Lineage (NCBI taxonomy): Eukaryota > Metazoa > Chordata > Aves > Passeriformes > Nectariniidae > Leptocoma > Leptocoma aspasia. The sequence continues at coordinate 21,478 of VXAX01003837.1, forward strand.
ACCCCTCAGAGTCCATTTCTGCCACTGCTGGCTGGGTCTGTGCCAGTGAAACCCGGGCTGGGCACAAATCTCAGAGCCTGAACCTGCAGTCCCAACCTTTCCAGCCCCTCTGCTGAGCCAAAGCTGCTCCCTGTGTGGGCTCTTCCCTGGGATATGGGAATCCAGAGGAACCCACAGAGCCCCTCTGCTCTGGAGCCTCTCCCAGGACCTTTTGCCTGGATTCTCCCCTCAGTGCCCTCTCCCCTGTCCTGGGCAGGTCCTGGCTCTGTCCCCAGCCTGGTGGCTCTGGGCAGGTCACTCTGCCAGCTCCTGGCTGGAAGATGGGAACAGCCCCGGGCTGCCCAGCCAGGCCATAAATCCATTACAGGGCACAAAGGGCTCTGACTCCCAACTGCTGCGGCCACGGCCAAGAGGGATTTGGCCAAGAGGGATTTGGAAGACGAGGCAGCAGCAATTTCATCTGTAGAGCCTCTGATTCACACACAGATCCTGCCTGATTTTCTCCCAAATAGTCCCGGTACTGCACAGAAAATGTGAATCGTGTCCTGAACAGCTCATTCTTCCAGAACCAGGAGAAAAATTAAACTCCAAAAGTTAATTATGTAGTGAGAAGCTGAGTGGGAAAGGAGCTGAGAGGGAGGAGGAGGGAAGAAGGGCACCATGAAAGACAGAGGGAGAGGGTAAACCAGTATTTATTCATCTAGGAAAACAGATTTTTTAACTACATAGCTTCTTCCAGCTCCTGTCTGCAAGTTCTAATAACAGATTTTTAATTTACCAGACACATTTTGCATGTCCCCTTGTTGCATTCTGCTTGCTATGAAAAGAAATTCATATTTTGACACTGCAAAAGCCAATACAGATTTTCTTCAGATAATGATTTGTTATTAAGGTTAGGAGCCTTTTTTGCATAATTAAATTAGAATTGTTTTGGGTATGTTAGGATTTGTGCTATTGAGTTTGTATAGCAAACATATATATTTTATTTCCTTTCTTGCCATTAAAATATTGGCCCTGTAAGGGATGAGATTATTTCTGGGTTTACATGAATATATTCATTTATCATGTGGTTATCCTTGCACTCAGCTTGAACCCACAGTGATACCTTGGGAAGGAGATGAAAAAACCTGAGGAAATGAAGGAATCGCCAGGATCCACGTGGTTATTTGGGCAGCAGCAGCCCCAGGGCTCAGGGTGTTTGGAGCACTTTGGGTTATTCCTGAAGTTCAAGTCCCACTGGAAATAATTACAATTCCCTGAAGTGTTTGCTAAAGTGCAGCAACTGAGCTCAAGTGCTGGGTTTGGGCGAGTTCATGACACTCAAGGTACTTTGAATATGGAATAATGCTCTCCCTCAACACGGGAAATTCTTGCAAGGTTTTGCATTTCTGTGTACATAGCTCTCTCTGGGAAACTGAGACTCACTCCTCCTCCTTCAGAGGTGGAATATTGGGTAAATTCTCTGCCTTGCTCTGCTTCTGGCTGGTGGGAAAGGGTTTCCTTTTGGAATGGAAGCCAGAAAATATTTGAAGTGTGCAGAATCAGGCTGGGATCCCATCCCCAGCGCACTGCAGGACGGGGCGGCACATCCTGCTCTTTGCAGTTATGTAAGGAAGCAGTTCCAAAACGTTCTGTCCAGTTCCTGTGTTTCCAGCCCGATTTCTGAGCCCCCTGAGTTCATTGCACAGGATGCTGCTCCTCTCTGCTCACGGCATTTCCAGCCCGTGGAACCATCGAGGCACAGAATCGTTAAGATTGGAAAACGCTTCAAGGCTCCAGGCCAAGCTTTGACTAAACAGCACCATGCCCACTGATGGTCTGTTTCAAGCTGTTGGCCAAGATTAATGACAATTATTAGCAAGAACTGGATAATTCCTGGCAAAAATCTGTGAATCCAAGAGTTGGGTTGTCATGCCGTGGTGTTCTCTTTTGCAGCGTGGCAGGGCTGCAGGAGTGAGAGGAACAAAGACCCATGGAATCATGGAATGGGTTGGGTGGGAAGGGACCTCAGAACCCAGCCAGTGCCACCCCTACCATGGCAGGGACACCTCCCACTGTCCCAGGCTGCTCCCAGCCCCAGTGTCCAGCCTGGCCTTGGCCACTGCCAGGGATCCAGGGGCAGCCACAGCTGCTGTGGGAATTCCAGCCCAGCCAGGAATTCCCAATTCCCAATATCCCATCCATCCCTGCCCTCTGGCAGTGGGAGCCATTCCCTGTGTCCTGTCCCATATCCAGCAGTATCCACAGTCCCCTGTGGAAGCAGCATCCAGCAAAGTCCCCTCAGTCCCTGGAGGGGCTCCTGGGGGCTCCAGGGGAGCAGGGGCAGTGCAGAGCAAACCCCCCCAAAACCAGGGATTGCTCCAGGCCCTGGGAACAGCAGCTCCTGGGGTTCCTTCTGTGCAGCTCGCTGTGGGGTGACAAGGACAGGGCCAACAGGGAACTGAGGCACAGCTGAGATCGGAGCCATCTCCTGCCCCAAGGCAGCAACAACTGCTCCTGCATCCCTGCCAGGCTGTCTGGGTGTGAGAAGCCAGGTGTCTGCTAAGGAGGGCAGGAGTCTCCCTTGAAATGGAAAATGCAAACCCCCTCCTCTGAATTGTTATAATTGTGAAATTAAGGGGCTCTCAGGCAAAGATATGGGAATAGGTATAACAGTTCGTTATTAGGCAAATTAAAAAAAAATACAAATGCAATAGTACAAACAAAAAAAACCAAAAACCACAGCCAGAGTCAGAGCAGGAGCTGGCAGCCTGTGGGTCAGGGTGTTGGTGGCAGTGCCATTCCATGGTGGCTGCTCCTCCTGCAGTGACAGATGTGGCTCTGCTGGAGCAGGGATCCTGGACAAGGCTGGAGTTTTCCTCTGAAGCTCCAGGGCTGGTGGAGCTGGGCCTGCTCTTCCTCTGGGAATGCAGAGGAGAAGAAAGCTGCTCCTCTGGGAATGCAGTGGGAAAAGGCTCCTGTGGTGTTCCCAGCCTCAGATTGTATCCAGGTAGGAATGCTTGGCTCCTCCCCCTGGGCAGAGCCTCTCCCAATGGGATGATGGAATTTTATCAGCCATGCAGTGACACTCAATGGCCATGGACAGAAGGTAATTAATAATTAATGGCCCATTAACAGCAGATATCTCCTGGAGGGAGGATTGGCTGTGGAAGAGATAAAGAAAACTGCCCAAAGAACAGCAGATAACTGCCCCAGCTCTGACAGGTGGGAACAGAGCACACACCCAGACACATCCTGCACTTGCAGCCTAAGACAGATGTGTGCCCAATCCCTGTGCAGAGCCACTCTGTTTGTTTGGGTTTTGTTTGGGGCTCACAGCCCCGGGCTGCTCCATCCCCTCCTGGGGCAGCAGTGTCTGCCCACCCCGCTCTGAGCCTGGGCCCTTCCTGCTGCTGCCCCCTCCACAGGGTCTGATTCTCCCCGTTCCGAGGGTCAGGAGCTCCAATCAGTGTCCTTTTGGTTCATCCATCTGCACGTGGGATGTGACAGCAGCACTGGTTCCCCTTCCTGATGGTGATGGGAGCCCACAGCTCTGGGAAAATCACCAGGAAAGGTGCCAGGGATTTGAGTGCCGTAAATCCAAGAGACTCTGGGTATTCTAGGAGTGCAGAAAATAAATGCAGACTGGAGGCTGTGTCCTATGTCTCCAGAGGGCAGATTCTGTGATAAATTAACTCCATTCCACTCTCCAAGCTCTCCATTCCCATCTCCTGTGCCAAAATCCACAACTGCATCCACTCAGCACCGGAGTTTCGCCAAGCCAGTCTGATCTTCTCATTTTCTTGAAACCCCTGAGAGTCCTTTTATAAAGATTAGATTGCCAAAAGAAAAGTGGCATTAAAAGGACACTGT
>VXAX01003837.1:34551-48186 GCA_013399835.1 Leptocoma aspasia
AACTAATCTCTTTGCTGATTTCAACCTACTTTAGCAGATCTTCCATTCCTATGAAACTTCACAGTTCAATCAATTATTTAATTAAAACCAGAGGAATTCAGTTCTTCATCCATCGAGAGGTCCTGGAGCAGACCCAGACAGGGCCAGAGCAGGAATGAATGCTGCACGCCCCGAGGCCAGAGCGAGCCTCAGACAGGACCTGGATTCCTCCTCCTTCCCATCCCTCTTCTCTCCCTGCTCCCAGAGCATCGACCCAAAGGGATTCTTCCAGGCAGAAATTTCCCTGCTGGGCTCAGCCCCGCCTGCATTCCCCAGCACAGACCGGGCACCGGGCACCGCAGGAGCCTCCGCATGACCCTCGGGGCTTTGGGGACATTCTGGGGAAGAGAGGGACCCAGGGAGAGCTCAGAGCCCCTGGCAGGGCCTGAAGGGGCTCCAGGAGAGCTGGAGAGGGACTGGGGACAAGGCATGGAGGGACAGGACACAGGGAATGGCTCCCACTGCCAGCAGGCAGGGAGGGATGGGATATTGGGAACTGGGAATTCCTGGCTGGGCTGGAATTGCCCGAGCAGCTGTGGCTGCCCCTGGATCCCTGGCAGTGCCCAAGGCCAGGCTGGACACTGGGGCTGGGAGCAGCCTGGGACAGTGGGAGGTGTCCCTGCCATGGCACTGGCTGGGATTTAAGGTCCCTTGCAGCCCAAACCATCCTGTGAGTTTATGATTTAATGATCATCAGGACTGTTACAATTTTAAGCCTGATGCTGGCAAACATCCATCTTATCCCAACATTTTGCAACGAAAAAAGGAAAAGGACAAATTTTGTCTGGGATTTTAAAATTTCCTCCCTTCATTCAGAGTATCCCAGTTCAGTCTCCATCCTACTGACACAAAAGTTGAAGGAATAAATAGAAATCATTTTTATGCAGGACTCTGAGGACTTCAGATACTGAAGTGATATGTTCACAAGGACTATTCCCAAGAAGGTGCACACACACAATTTATGGCCATCACACTTCCAGTTCCTCTGTGGTGAGTGTCCAGTACCAACTCTTTTTGGGGAAAGAATAAACAAGAGAGGGAATTCTGCCACCACTGTTTGTTACATTGCCTGATGTCCCAGTCACATTCCTGTTGGAATTGTTCCCCAACTGCAAACTGATTATCTCGTCTCACTTGGAGCTGGTGAGGAAATTCCTCACTCACCATTTGCACTGGAAACTTTTATTGCCCTGCAGTGAGGAGTAACTTTTGGGTTGTTCTGTCTCTGCAGATGGCAGAAGAGGGTTTGAAGAAGGCTCTGTTCCTGCTTGGACTCCAAATGCTCAGGCAGTTTTATATTGCTGAACATGGTGAGGGTAGTTTTAATTGAGACCCTCTGCTGGTCTGAACAAACACAATTAGGGGAATTAAGAAAATTCAACCAAATTGAGACTGACCTACAAGGGGTCAGTGTGAGCCAGCAAAAAGCTTAATTTAATTCCTAAAAGTTTGTATTGTACAAACCTCTAAAAAATCACTGAGCGACTGGGAGACAAAAAAGAGCAGCTGAAAAGAATTGACTGAGAATGTGCTTGGTCTGGTATCACGTGAAATGTCATAAGCATGGAGCTCTGTTCAGGCATTTCATAGACAAAAGTGAGAAAAAATTTGATGTGTTAGGCAGAAAAATAACTATCCAGAGCTCTTGGCTTGCCTGAGTGTGTTTCAATGAGGGGCAGCTCCCCCAGCTGATGGTGGGCTCGTGCCCCGTGGGGAGGGGACAGGGCTGGTTCCCCTGGAGGACTGGGAGCCCTGCAAGGAGATGGATCCATCCCAGCTGTGGAGATGGCTGAACAAAGCCATTTACCTGCTGGATTCACCTGCCAGCATCCCCACTGAGGAGAGAAGCAGGGCAGGGCTCTGGGACAGCACCAGGGACAGAGCTGGCAGCGCTGGGGGACAGAGGCTGTTCCCCTTCCAGCACAGGCTGGAAATCCACGTGCTGACAAACGTTTCCTCCTGCCTCATCCAGGCAGGACCTCCCAAGGGCCAGATGTGACCCTGTTAAACTCAACAGCCAAAGCCCAGGGACCTGTGTGGGCCAGGGCAGCCCTGGGTGCTGACCCAGCTGCTCTGCTCTGCTCGGGAGGTGCTGGGGGCTGGGCACCACTCCAGAGAGCAGAGGGCTGAACAAGGACTGCCTTCTGGTAGTTATGCTCCAAAGGTTTTCTCTGGGAAGAGTAAATCAAAGGAAACAAGTTTTAAGATACGTAATTCTTGGAGCTTTAATGCTTAAACAAAGGTGGTCTTGGTGCTCTGTGCTTAACAGCAGGCACTGCTGGTCTGGGGTCACCCAGCAAACCCCGAGGGGACAGGAGAGGCTGAGCCCAGCACAAACAGCATCTTTCACCCTTGTGTCAGCACTTAGACCCCAAAGGAGCATTTTGCTTGTTGTGCTGTCATCTTTCTGCAAGTGTGTTCTACCTGACCCTGCAATCTCTGCCAAGGAGAGGCAGGGGCTGTTCTGCGTCCTTGCAATGGAGCTGGACACAGCACAGGGGACAGGGAAGGGACACGGGCACAGCAGGGGACAAGGGCACAGCAGGGGACAGGGAATGGGACTGTCGCACAGAAGGCGACAGGGAAGGCACAAGGGCACAGCAGGGGACAAGGGCACAGCAGGGAACAGGGAATGGGACAAGGGCACAGCAGGGGACAGGGAATGGGACTGTCGCACAGAAGGCGACAGGGAAGGCACAAGGGCACAGCAGGGGACAAGGGCACAGCAGGGAACAGGGAATGGGACAAGGGCACAGCAGGGGACAGGGAATGGGACTGTCGCACAGAAGGCGACAGGGAAGGCACAAGGGCACAGCAGGGGACAAGGGCACAGCAGGGAACAGGGAATGGGACAAGGGNAATGGGACTGTCGTGTTCTAGGCGACAGGGAAGGAGCTGGAGCCAGCACAGGGGACAGGGAAGGGACACGGGCACAGCAGGGGACAAGGGCACAGCAGGGGACAGGGAATGGGACTGTCGCACAGAAGGCGACAGGGAAGGCACAAGGGCACAGCAGGGGACAAGGGCACAGCAGGGAACAGGGAATGGGACAAGGGCACAGCGGGGGACAAAGGCACAGCAGGGGACAGGGAACAGGAAGAGGGCACAAAGCTGGGAGGAGTGGCTGAAATGGAACAGGCAGGGGCTGATCCCAGGAATTCCCAGGCACAGAAGGCAGAACTCCTGCCCTGAGCAGAGCCCAGAGAGGGGCTGGAGTCTCCTCCCTGGGATGTTCCAGAGCCACATGGACACACTGCTGTGCCCTGGGCTCTGGAATGGCCCTACTGGAGCAGGGAGTGGCACCAGCGACCCTCTGGGGTCCCTTCCAGCCTGAGCCATCTGGGATCGTGTGTCTGTGACCGTGCAATGTCATTCTGTACCAATTCCAAAGCCAGGACGTTTGAACACAGCCCCCGCCCCGTGCCTGCCCCTCGGCAGGGTGGCAGTGAAGCCCTTTGCAGAGATTGTGCTGCTGCTGCTGCGCCCCAGCCAGGGCAGGGCTGTTCACAGAGCAGCCTGGGCACACCCCAGCAATGATTCACTGGACTCACCCCAGCAATGATTCACTGATCTGTTGGTCCCTGCGTGGCACCAGCTGCCTTCAAGCTCTGTGGCAGTTGGTTCATCTCCTGGGCTCTCTGCTTTCTGCCTTTTCCAAGCTGTGCAAAAGGCAGTGATGGAGATTCTGGCAAAGAATTCCTTCTAAGCAGAAATTTTGCAACTTCCCAGCTTTCCAGGGGATCCACAGCAGAGGGGAGGTGGCTCAGGCTACGCTGATGTGCCCCCATCCAGGTTTGGTTTAATCAGCCCACATTTAATCTGACCACAAGCTGGGAGGTGTTCACAGCCATCCCAAGGCTCTCTCCAGTTCAGGGATTGATGAAAGGCAGGCTGGCTCCCTGGGAAAAACTGCCAGGATGAGATCAGTTCCATGCAAACCCTGTTGGAGCAGCTGCTCCCCTCCCCATGGCAGCTCTCCTGCCATCCTCTGCTCTGATCCCCAGCTCTGGCAGCCCGTTTGCCATTCCAAACCACAAAATAGGGACCACAAACTCCTCCTGAGTGCTCTGCACAGCAGATTTCAGCATCCTTTAGGGAAAAGCAGCACCCTGGAGCAGTGGCAGCTCCAGGCCTGGCTGCAGGGGAGCACCAGGGCTCTGTGGGGTGGTTTTTCCACTTCCACAGCTTCTGTGGGACCCCAGAGTGCCCGAGCTGAGCTGCTCTGCTCCAGTCGCTTCTCCAAAGTTCCTGTCCGTGCTCCTGCAGGACAGACCAGCCCTTCACCTCCCCCCGTGCCAAGGAGCCCAGCCCTTCCCCACGTTCCCCGGGATAATCTGCAGTGAGAGCATATGGAATGGTTACAGGAAAATCTTGATGGAAGTGACACAACTTGCCAGGATGCTCAGCTTAATAACCCTCAGAAATGGCTGCTCGCTAAAAGCACAGTCATTCCCGAGGAAATGTGTTTTCCCAAGCTTCCCACAGCCCCGCAGCCACCACCCACCGGCGTTCCCAGCTCCCTGATCCCAAAGTGGAGCAGCACCGGGAGCCACAGCCACCCTGCAGGCACATTCCTGGCAGAAAGCAGCAGGGAGGAGAGCTCTGTGGCACTGAACGCTGGCAGGGCAAACACATTTCCACAGAGCCACAGAATCCCTAGAGCTGGAAAAGAGTTGTTAGAGCTGCATCAAGGCCAGCAGCAGCTCCACGGCCTCAAGGGCCACAGCCAGAGTTTTCTGAACACTTCCAGGGATGGGGACTCCCCCCTGCGCTGGCCAGCCTGTTTAAATGATTTATAACCCTTGCCATGATTTTTTTTCCCCAATATCTCCCCTGCCCCTCCCCTGGCCCAGCCTGAGGCCGTTCCCTCTCCTCCTGTCCCTGTTCCCTGGGAGCAGAGCCCGACCCCCCCGGCTGTCCCCTCCTGGCAGGGAGTTGTGCAGAGCCACAGGGTCCCCCCTGAGCCTTCTTTTCTCCAGGCTGAGCCCCTTCCCAGCTCCCTCAGGAATTCTCCAGCCCCTTCCCAGCTCCCTCGGGAATTCTCCAGCCCCTTCCCAGCTCCCTCAGCCTCTCCTGGGGCTCCAGCCCCTTCCCTGGATGCATTCCAGCCCCTCAGTGCCCAAAACTGTCCCCAGGACTGGAGCTGTGGCCTCAGCAGGGCCAGCACAGGGGACAGGCACTGCCCTTCACATCCACAGTGCCAGGCAGGTGGGACCTTTGGGAGGGGGCAGGAGAGGGGACACACTCACACTCCATGGACAGGGCTGTCACCTTCAGCACCACGGTCCTGCAATGTCACCCTGCAATGTCCAGTCACCCAGTTCCTCACCCACACAGCTCTCCCTGCTCTGTCTAAGAATACCAAAGCACAAGTGGCAGAGCTGCCACCCCGGATATCCCCCGTGGCTCCCTGGGGAGCACAGAGTGGCCTGGGCTGGAAGGGACCCTAAAGCCCACCTGGTTCCACCTCTGGGGTGTTCCTGCAGGGACCAAAGGCAGGACAGCCCTCCTCGAGGTCAGAGCCTGGGAGCCCTTTGTGCTGCTCTGGAAAAATGCAAACTAAGGAATAATCCCACTGGGGTTTTTATCTGCTACATTTTATGCAAAAGGAATTAACCTTTGTACCCCAGAGCTCCGTTTTATCAGCCCCATCCCAAGGTGATGTCATCTTCCAGAGGCTTCTTGCTCAGGAGTTTTGAATATGTTTAAAAAATCCCTGTGTAAGCAAAAATGTAGCAAAGCTGCAGGTGAGTATGAGAAAACTTATGGCCATCTTCAGCGCAAAAAATATGCAGGCATTTGTGCTCCCTACAGAAACACACCCATGAGCCCAGAAAATTCCACTGGTTACTGAATCCAAATGATCACCACCAGTGACCTGATTTCCCTCAGATGCACCTGGGATGTATTCTGGATGCCAGCTGATTTAACAGCTTTTCTGAGATGTCAACGAGCCGGAGAAATCTGCTTCTGCTTTAGCAATATTCTAAATCCATGGAATCTGAGTTTCACCCAGCCAGGGGAGCTCTGCAGCCCCCAGTGCAGCCCCTGCCTGCTGGAAGGTGCTGACCTGGGCTCAGGGATCATAAACAACGTCATGGGCCTCTAATCACCAATAAAATTGGTGATGCTGGGCAAAAATATCCATCCAGCAGATTCCATCTGCAATCCATTAAAAACTGAGAGCCAAGTCCAAGGACAATTTAAGCTGGATTTTGGGCTCCTGCTTTCTCGTAGGATTACACTGTGCTTGGAGGGCTCAGTCTTCCTTTTGATTTTTTGATGGCACAGGGCAGGATGGATGGGATATTGGGAACTGGGAATTCCTGGCTGGGCTGGAATTGCCAGAGCAGCTGTGGCTGCCCCTGGATCCCTGGCAGTGCCCAAGGCCAGGCTGGACACTGGGGCTGGGAGCAGCCTGGGACAGTGGGAGGTGTCCCTGCCATGGCAGGGGTGGCACTGGCTGGGATTTAAGGTCCCTTTAACCCAAACCTTTCTGGGATTCCCTGATTCTCTGACAGACTGGAGTTGAAAGCCTTGTCCCCAATTAATCCCAGGAGGCGACAGGAGCCCCCCAGGCTCTGTGCCCCCAGTCCCCTCCCTGGGGACCCTGGAGCAGCCAGGGCTGTGCAGAGCTGCTGGTGGCGAGAGGATTCGGTGCCATGGGGCCAGGGAATGAATTCTGAGCACAGCTGTGCACAGAAACCTGTCAGAAATTCAATGTGCAGGCCCCCAAAGCCAGCAGCTCTGCTGGGATTTGCTGCTGTCTCTGGCCCAGGCCCCTCACTGCTCCGGGACTCAGTCACTGCCTCTGAACAGAGGCTTCACCTTCAAAAATAACAATTCCTAATCATTTTCAACTGGGTTTAACCGTGAATGTGTCAGATTCTGAATGTCTTGTGATGGAAAGACTTAATGCCTATTAATTAGGATCAGTATTACTATTTTTATGTGGAGTCTCCATGGCAATAATTCTCTTCTGGAGGGTGCCAGGGGAAAATTTGGGTTGATTTTGATACGAAGAGTTCAGACCATTGCCACAACACTCTCAGTCTCTCAGCGGGGTCACTGTGAAAGACAAGATGCAGATTTTGTCCCTTTTCATCAGTTCCTGAGAGGATAATTTTTAGAGACGCAGCCACTCATAATTTCAGGAGTTCAAGCACAGGAGTGCCTGTACATGTAATTACATTTCCCTTACCAAGTTGATTCCTTGTGAGATTGCTTTCTAGTGTGCAGAATTTCTTGTTTGAAATTCCACCAAGCAGAGCTCAGAATTTTCTTGCCTGATACATTAAAAAACCTTTATTTTTAAAGAGAAACATGGATCAATCCACTCACACCATGAGAGAGTCAGCTCTTGACTTCCTCTGGGTTAAAATATTCAGGGCCAAAGGGGGAGTTCTGCATTCCATATTTTTTCTTTTTTTCAATCTGTTTTTTCCAAAACTTATTTATTCTTGATTTTGTTGTGTTGTCATCTGAAAGCTCTTCACTTTTTCCCCAGAGTAGGGACACCTCCCACTGTCCCAGGCTGCTCCAAGCCCCAGTGTCCAACCTGGCCTTGGGCACTGCCAGGGATCCAGGGACAGCCACAGCTGCTCTGGGCACCTGTGCCAGGGCCTGCCCACCCCCCCAGCAAAGAATTCCTTCCTAAAATCTAATTAAATCTCTCCTCTTTTGGGTCAAAGCCATTCCCTGTGTCCTGTCCCTCCATCCCTTGTCCCCAGTCCCTCTCCAGCTCTCCTGGAGCCCCTTCAGGCCCTGCAAGGCGCTCTGAGCTCTGCCTGGAGCTTCTCCTCTCCAGGGAAACATTCCCAGCTCTCCCAGCCTGGCTCCAGAGCAGCTCCGTGGGTTCCTCTGGATCTCTCCAGCAGCTCCCTGTCCTTGTGTCCCCTGCCCAGGTGCCCTGGCCACGCTCCCAGGGCAGCCCGAGGAATGTCCCGGCTGCTCCAGAGGGGCTGTGCCAGGACAGGGCTGTGCCAGGACAGGCCCGTGCCAGGACAGGGCTGTGCCAGGACAGGGCCGTGCCAGGACAGGGCTGTGCCAGGACAGGGCTGTGCCAGGACAGGCCCAGGACAGGACAGGGCTGTGCCAGGACAGGGCCGTGCCAGGACAGGGCTGTGCCAGGACAGGCCNCCACAAATCCCCCACATCCCCAAGTCCCCCACACCCCAGAGCAGTGTGTATCCTTTTCCCACAGCAGGGCTGGCAGCTCTGCCTGCAGCAGGAGTGTGCTCAGCCGCACTCGCGGGGAAGGAGCCGAGCAAACGCTCTCTTCCCAGATTTGGGCACAAACTGTGGGAGATCGCACAGCTACAGAGGCCAAACTAAATAACACCACATGGGAGTAAAGCACACGGCACGCCATTCTCTTCATGGTGGAAAAAGCTCTTTTTTATTCACGTAACTCGGTTTTTATACAGTTTTACAGACCTCGTGTGGGACTCCAGTTGGTTAGTAGTTTTCTTGCCAATTACTTATTGGTTAGTAAAAGTTGTTGTGCTGTATGGATTGGTCACTTAAACCTCTGGTGTGTATGTGCAGGGACGTTGTTTGTGAGAGATAGTTTTCATTTTTCTATCTAACAGTGTAGAAACAGTTTATACAGGTGCTGGTTATTTTTCACCCAGGAATAGATTGTTTTGTTAATGAACTGCTCACACCAGGATTGCTTTCACATGGGAACTGCAAAATGCTACCTTGGCTTGGAAGAAATGACAGGCTAGCCAGAGCAGGCCTGATTTTATGAGGCCTTTCTTTATAATTTTTCTACCTTACTGCAACAACACCACAAACCTTTTAACCCTGCTACAGTGAAAGCCGAGGGAGAGATAAACTCAAAGCAAAAATAGAAGTGAAAATATTGTGTCTGGTCACTCTGACCCTCTGACGCTGGCCACTCTGACAAGGAAAGATATGGCAAAGACTTTACTGGCGAAAGAGAGAATAAAAACAATAGTGGCACAAAAAAAAATCAAAATAATTGTATTTTTAGAAAGTACAGAGACAAAGGAGTCAAAGTAAAAAAAAATAATAGAAACATAGTAACCTATACATGCAGATAAACTGTATAATAAACTAGCTTTACCTTACTAGCATAAACAAAGTCCGTATAAGTCAGTCCTCACACCAAACCCTCAGCACTGTGTGAGCTGCCAGGCTTAGCAGGATTTCCAAGGCCATTTCCCAAAGCTGTGCTAAGCAGTTAATCTCAGCCTGGAGGGAGAGTGGCATGAAAGGTTTGTCACTTCTCAAGGAGCAAGGACACGGCTGGCAGAGGAGTGGGGCTGGGCAGCCTGGGAATCGCTCTCTGGGTTCTGGGAATCCCAGAACCTGGTGCTGGGGAGGGGCTGAGCTGTGGACAGGGGTGGTGGTGATGCCTGAGGGGCTGCCTGGAACAGAGGCTGGGCAGAGCTAAAGGAATTTATTCAGGATTTATTAAAAAGGCCTTCACAGGACACACCTTGGGCAGTGCAAGAGCCCGGCCAGGGCTACACCCAAGATGGACTCAGTCACGAGTTGTCACACTTTTATAAGTTTTGGTCCATGTCCACGTTGGGGTTCATGTCCAATTCCAGCTCCAGGTGATGCAGTCCCACCCTCCCAGTTTCTCTCCTCAGTTCTCTGCTGTTTGCACTTTTTGGGGCTGGAGCTGCAGCGTGTCCTTGGTTCTGGGGCTGGAAAAGGATTGTTGTGTGTGACTGAGCTGTGGGGAGAACCTGCTGGCACTTGCTGTGAAATCCAGAGTTATATCCCAATGCAGTACAGGATGTGGGAAATGTGAAAGCTGACACTGAAGGCATCAGTGGTGGCCTTGGGAATAACCTGGAACAGAGGGAAAGAGGAGGGTGACCCATCCAAAGCTGCCCCCAGCACAGCCCTGGTGACACACTCGGTCCTGGCCAAACACCAGTGACAGATCACCTCTGATTTCTCTGGTGTGTGAAGGCAGAACTCTCACAGTCTGAATAAATATAGTTTTCAGCTTTAGCTCTTATATTTGTTCTGTGATTTATCCCCTACTCAATATTTCATCTTCGCCTGGCAAACATGGGTGCAGCTGCTCTGAAAGGAAAGTGTCATTTACTTCTAAAAGCCTCTTTGTTAGGGCAGTTCTGGGGTTTTTTATCTTTGAAGATGTCTATTGCTGTTTCCAAAATGAAATTACATGTTGAGATGTAGTAAAGGCATAACAGAAATTCAGGTCAAAAAATCTGAAGGGTTTTGGCTGAAACTGTTCACCAAATTGAATCTAATTTGCAAAAGATTGTGCTCAATACCAAACTGAAGTTTTTGATGTAATTAAGCCATTCCACCTGTCTTAGGTGATTACTCCCTGCTCTGCATTAGTGATATTATTCTCATATTACCTTTTTACACATGGAGATTGTGATGGCAGAGGGAATGATGGCACAAACAGATTAGAAAATAAGCTCATTTGGGTTTTTTTTCTAAGCAGATCTCCTTTTTTGATCCAGAACCTTTTTAGCTCATTTGCACACACTACCAGTGGAAAAGGTACCTTTTCCCTCTTTTCATTTCACATTCCTGTGACAGTTAAGATAGCAAACAGACTTCCAAAATAATGACTCCCAGTTTGAAGCCTTGTCTAATGAGGTACAGCCTGGTTTAGCAGCATTGTTCCAAAGGTTTAAAACCAGGGAATTAAAGTGAGATCACTCCCACGTTAACTGCAGTGGCCACGGCTCCCAAACTCCACTGGAATGGCTCCCAGGTGCCCAGGGTGGCCCTGAGGAAACCCTGGGCTCCTCCTGGAGCCACCAAGGGGTGGCTGCAGACTCGAGGATCACCAGACTTGTCCAAGGCAGCAGGACCCAGAAATGGATCAAAGCTTCTGCTGAGCCCAGGTGTGGGACAGGCCCAGCCCAGGTTACGGAGAAGGAGGTGATTTACTGAGCTCTGCTGTGATTACATCTCCAGCAAATAATGGGGATTTTACACACAACCCCCACAGAGCTCTGGGCAAATAATTAAAGCAAGTAGTCTGTTATTCCTTGATTAATTTTGTCTGCTTGTTTTTTCTTCTCCTAGTGAAACATCCTTGCGCTTATTCCTTTGTCCTTAGATAAATTTATTGTTCAGATTTATCCCTCATTCAGATTTATTTGAAGAATATTGAATTTTAAACTTCCACGGGGACCATGGCCCATCCCAGCACTGGGGTGGCAGCAGGGTCCAGTGCTGGGACAGGGCTGGGGTGCCCAGGGACAGGACCTGGAGGGGCTGGAGCATGTCCAGGGAAGGGAACAGAGCTGGGAAGGGGCTGGAGCCCCAGGAGAGGCTGAGGGAGCTGGGAAAGGGGCCCAGGGAACAGGGACAGGACAAGAGGAAACGGCCTCAAGCTGTGCCAGGGGAGGTTCAGGTTGGATGTTGGGAACAATTCCTTCCTGGAAGGGGTTGCAAAGCATTGGAATGGGCTGCCCATCCCTGGGGGGATTTAAAGCTCTGGGATGTGGCACTTGGGGACACAGGGCAGTGCTGGGGAAGGGCTGGACTCGATAGGTCAGAGGGGTTTCCCAATTCCCAGATAATTCTGTGGTTTCTGGTTGCTCCATATCCGGAATCCCCCTGGGTGTGGCCAGGCGGGCGAGGCCCCTGAGGGGTCAGGGTGAGGATGGGCCTGAGCAGCCCCAGTGGATGCTGTGAGGAACAGGAGCTGCAGAAATGTCACATTTCTGAGCAGGACAGCAGCGGGGCCCAACCTGCCCGGCTTGGGGTCAATCCTGAGCTTTATTTCCTGACCTCTGAGCCCTGGCTTGGCTCTGGCAGTGTGGCTGGGCTGATTTGGGCTCATTGACCAGACCTTGGAGAGGAGAATCCCCCCTCTGCCACAGGCCCTGGGCCAGGAGCCCTCTGGCACTCAGGGACTGGCTCCTGGTGTGTGCCAAGCAAAGCACGTTGAGCTCCAAAGTCACAGCAACAGAACAAAAAGTGTCATTTTTCAGCCCAGACAATGGCAGTGCAGGACAGAGCCTCTCTGAGAGCTGAGCACTTATGTGAAAAATTTACATGAGATATAAAATAGCTCAGATATTGATTAAGGGCTGAAACAGAAGTAGTTACAAGTAATTTATTCTTTATACCCTGACATAATACAGGAATTATTTAATTAGGAACAGAATTATTTACAGAAGGGGCATTTGTGGCGAGTTTAAATCAATAGGTTTAGTTAATAAGCAAAAATATAAATCTAGCTGGAGTTTAATTAACTGCAGGTCTGTCAGCAGCTCTGTGAGTGCATCCCACTGGCAGCAGCCCTGGGTAATTTTTATAGATAGCTCACCTTTAAATTAATTTCTTTGTGCAAGTTCCATGCTCTCCTTTAAAGCACTCTTCGCTTGCCCGTGTGTGATGGAACAGATGGGAATCCCCTCCTGGCCAGGCCTGATGAAGATGTTCCAGCAGGCAGGAGCAGCAGGAACGCTGTGCCAGGGCTCCAGGAGAGCTGGGGAGGGACTGGGGACAAGGGGTGAGGGACAGGGCACAGGGAATGGCTCCCACTGCCAGAGGGCAGGGATGGATGGGAGACTGGGAACTGGGAATTGTTCCCTGGGAGGGTGGGCAGGCCCTGGCACAGGGTGCCCAGAGCAGCTGGGGCTGCCCCACTCCTCCATCCCTCAGTGAAAAGTCACTTTCCTCAGTTGGAAATGCAGTTCCTTTTCCTAAGCATGAGCCCCTTGCTGAGGGAAGTTTGCTGCAAAACCTAAAAATGATTAAGGAAAGTCAGAGTTTTGCACTTTTGGAAGAAAATCCTGTAGTTCTTAGGCAAATCTGTAATTTCCAAGGGAATTTCTGCTTGGATGACAACCCTCTGGCTGTTCTTCTTTCTTTTATATCAGTAGAAATGGAGATATGGATTCACTTAGAGTTGGATCAGCCCAGAGGTTACAGAATTTATCCCCAGTACTTTAAAAACAGAGTGGTTTTTGAAAGAGGAATAATTTTCTCTTTTCTCCAGAGGCAGCAGGAAGGATGGAGAACATGTTTCCTATTTCATTGCAATATTTTTCAGTGAAGGAAGGCCTGGCATATTCCTGATCTATTTGATAACATCCCTGTTTCATGGCACTGACAGAAAAGTGAGGGTGAGCAAAATAAAAAATTATTTATTCATCTCATCCCTATTGTTTACCATAACAGAGATTTATCTGAGCACAGGCAGGAATCCCTTTCTCCTTCATGCCAAGCTCTTGAACTGGGATTGAAGCCACCGACTTGTTTTAATTAACACTAATGCTCAATTAAATCAAGTAAACATTAAGATTCATTAATTACAACCTTCAATTATCAAATTATTTGAAGGCAGCTTGTCAGGATGCAGCCACACAAAAGCCTGAGGCGAGGGATCCCACGCGGGAGGCTGGGAGCAGTTCCAGGGGTTCTGTCACCTCAGAGCTGAGCTGAGCCAAAGTGTCACACAGCCCTGGAGCCCCAGTGTCACACAGCCCTGGAACCCCAAAGTGTCACACAGCCCTGGAACCCCAAAGTGTCACACAACCCTGGAGCCCCAGTGTCACACAGCCCTGGAACCCCAAAGTGTCACACAGCCCTGGAACCCCAAAGTGTCACACA
>VXAX01003837.1:67930-86380 GCA_013399835.1 Leptocoma aspasia
TTCCCAGCTCCCTCAGGAATTCTCCAGCCCCTTCCCAGCTCCCTCAGGAATTCTCCAGCCCCTTTCCCAGCTCCAGCCCCTCCAGCCCCCCCTGCTCTTCCCTGTAACTCCAGGCAAGGCCCTGGGGCAAGCTGGGAGCAGGGGCTGCTAGCCAAGCTGGGCTCACCAAGCTCTGCCTTGTTCTAAATGCCTGACTTGTCCCTGCCCTCTGGGCAGAAATAATTCTGCTTTTTCCTTCTCTTTGGTGGAACACTGAAGGAAATTGGTCCAACACTGAAATTCTCTACTAAAGTTTGTTGCTCGGTGTTTTTTTCATTTGAAATGACTGACAGATGGATGGTTTTAAATGGATTTAGTACATGATGTAATTATTTCAATATAATAAACACTACTTAAGATTATTTAATAATGTTAAAATATAGCAACATGAATTTTAAAAATACTATAAAAATTTGAAAATTTTAAGAATTTTTTGACAATGAAGGGAATTCTGAATTGGTTTGGATTGGGAGGGACTTTAAAACTCATCCAGTTGCAGCCCTGCCATGGCAGGGACACCTCCCACTGTCCCAGGCTGCTCCCAGCCCCAATGTCCAGCCTGGCCTTGGGATATGAAGGGATGCTGCAATTCTCCCATTACAGAATGTCCCCACCTGATGTCCTGGCCCGGAGCAACAGCCATTCCCTGAGGGACAGTGGGTGTCCAGGAGAGCTGACATCAGTTTTTAGCCCAAGTTTCCTGCTTCCACCTGGGCCTGGAGCAGGATTAAAGGAAAATGCTGGAGGCAGGGGTGGAATCCAGGGCTGGGATCTCTGCTCTGAGCCTGCAGAGCCCTCCCAGCTGGGAGCAGCAGGGCAGGGAGATGTTCCCTAACACTTGGAGGAGTTTGTTTTGCAGATATTTTTTTTAAGCTACTGCAGTTGAAAATAAATAAATACTGAAGGGCAATTTTAGCAGCGTGATTCTAATTTGTTTAATCAGATTATGTTGTTTTCTTCACTGCTGCCTTCTAATTTGGAGATATGAAAATGAAATTAATATTAGATTCTCATATTTATTCAGACTTAATGAGATGATTGGAATGGGTTGCCAGAATAGAGTCTTTTAAATGTGGCTAAACTTTGCTTCCTGGGACGTGTCTTCCATAAGGGCTTCATTCCCTCCTGAATTTAGGAAAATGACCCAAAACGTCACTGTTGATCCTGATCATTCCAGAGCCCTGTCATCAGCAGCTGCTACAAGGTTTAACAGCACCAAACACAAGAGGGAATGGCCTTAAACTGACCCAGGGCAGGGCTGGATGGGATATTGGGAACTGGGAATTCCTGGCTGGGCTGGAATTCCCAGAGCAGCTGTGGCTGCCCCTGGATCCCTGGCAGTGCCCAAGGCCAGGTTGGACACTGGGGCTGGGAGCAGCCTGGGACAGTGGGAGGTGTCCCTGCCATGGCAGGGGTGGCACTGGGTGGCATTTAGGGTCCCTTCCAGCCAAACTGCAGCTTTGGTGCTGCCATCCCACCAACTCCTCCCGCTGGAGTAAATATCCCAAAGCTTCCAGGGCTGAGTTGTGTCCCCCCAGGCACATCCTTGGCTCTGGGCTGTCACTGCAGGTGCCTGCACTGGTGTGGGGAGCTCCGTCCACCCCTGTCATCTCTGTCCACCCCTGTCATCCCTGTCCATCTCTGTCCATCCCTGTCCATCCCTGTCCATCCCTGCCCACCCCTGTCCATCCCTGTCCATCTCTGTCCATCCCTGCCCACCCCTGTCCATCCCTGTCCATCTCTGTCCATCCCTGTCCATCCCTGTCCATCCCTGCCCACCCCTGTCCATCCCTGTCCATCCCTGTCCATCCCTGCCCATCTCTGCCCACCCCTGCCCAGCTCCAGCCCCAGAGCTGTGGATCTCATCTGGAGCAGGGGTGAGGATGAGGGACAAGAGTGTCCCTGGGAACAGACACAGGGGTGTCCCTGGCACAGACACACAGGAGTGTCCCTGGCACAGACACAGGAGTGTCCCTGGCACAGGAGTGTCCCTGACATGGTCACACAGGAGTGTCCCTGACACAGACACACAGGAGTGTCCCTGACATGGGCACAGGAGTGTCCCTGGCACAGGGGTGTCCCTGACATGGTCACACAGGAGTGTCCCTGGCACAGGGGTGTCCCTGGCACAGGAGTGTCCCTGGCACAGACACACAGGGGTGTCCCTGGCACAGACACAGGAGTGTCCCTGGCACAGGGGTGTCCCTGGCACAGGGGTGTCCCTGGCACAGGGGCCTGGCCAGGGCGGGTTTATGGGAACTCTGGGTGTTTGCACCACTCTGCAGACACTCCCTGTAATTACTGTGGGGTTTCAACTGGCTTTTCCTTAAAATCCCTGAGCAGCTCTTCACCTGATTATCTCCATTGTGAATCCAGCCTTGTCTATCCGATAATATTTCCCACTCAATCAACACATGCCTCCAACTTGTAATTATCTTGGGAAATGTTTTGATAATGTACAACCCTTCACCTTTTTGCTGTGCTGATTTATTGCCTCCGAGTTAAACCTTGATGTTCAATTTCCCGGCGTTGTTATTAACATCTCCTGCTAGAGAAAATAATTCTGCTGAAATTTCATGGGAAAATGAATCAAAACATGGTGATATTTACACACGGCCTTTTAATCATTTCAAACATAGAGAAGTTTTTGATTTAAAATTACTGTAATTTTATTTCAATTGTCCTTGGTATTATCCCCAGCCATAATTAGGAATATCCACAGAATTAACCAGCTGGCAGCTCCTTCCATGAGCAGTAAATAATACCTAAGATACAAAGAAACACCAATTGCTGGTTTGAATACCAGGTTCCTGCAGGTTTAGTAACAAGGAGTTTGTATCAACGTCCTTTGCTTTTGTTTGGAGCCAGGAGTGGCAGTGAAGGAGCGAGACACGGATGGGGGATGCCAGCACACATCCCATTCCAGCTGGGAATCTGCCTCTCTCCAGGCTCTTCCTCTGCACCAAAAAGGGTTTAGAATGTGCTGAACCCAGCAGGGCATTTACACTCCAGAGCCATGAAATCAGGGAACAACAACTCAAACAACAACTCATAGAACGAGGAAATCATAAATCACAGAACCAGGGAATCACAGATCCCAAAATCAGGGAATCATAAATCCCAGAATCAGGGAACCACAAATCCCAGAATTAGGGAATCACAAATCCCAGAATCAAAAAACCACAAATCCCAGAATTAGGGAACCACAAATCCCAGAATTAGGGAATTAAAAATCCCAGAAACAGGGAACCACAAATCCCAGAATCAGGGAATCACAAATCCCAGAATCAGAGAACCACAAATCCCAGAATCAGGAAATCACAAATCCCAGAATCACAAAATCAAGGACTCATAAAATGGTTTGGGAGGGAAGGACCTAAGACCCCCTCTTGTTCCACCCCGTTCCAAGGGCAGGGACCTTTCCTCTCTCCCAGGCTGCTCCGAGGGCATTCCCTGTGCACAGGGAGGGGTCCCGGGCAGCTGAGGGCACCCAAGGGCCCAGGATCCCCCTGGAAGCTCCTCCCTGTGCCCAGAGGAAAGGGAACCTCCTGCTCCTGTCCTAAAGGCCTCCCTGCACTGGGTAACTGCACCCCGGGGCTCTCTCCCTCGCCCTCTCCCAGGGGTTCTCTGCCTGCAGCCCCGGCCGAGGAGAGGGAGCCAGGATCAGCTCTGGCCCTGGCTCCGGCCCAGGCTCTGCTCTGGGTTTGGGGCTGCAGTGCAGGCGATGCACACGCAGCTGTAGAGCTCCAGACAAGCCAAACCTGCTCAGCTCATCCAAGGCTCAGTCCCTTCCATCAGCACCGAGCCAGGCTGGGAGCGCGGGGCCAGGACCCATCAGAGCAGATTGGGATGGATGACCCTCATTTCACCTCCTATGAATCCAATAAAAAAACGTTGTTACACTTTAATGCATTATCCGTCATGATAATGAAATTTTATTTACCATTTCCAGGAAGGTTTTCCCTCTCAGAGGTGCTGCTGGGAAGAGCAGCCCAGCAGAACCCCGGGGCTCCTGGGAGCTGCCAAGCAGGGGGAGAGGCTCCGTGTGGATGCACTGCTCCTCCAGAGCTCTCCTGCTCTGGCTCTCTTGGATTATTTGTTTTCCAGGGCGCAGCAGAACCTGCTGAAGGTCCGGAGAGGGGTGACAGCTGGGAATGAACTGCTCAGCTGTGGCTCCTGGGATGCCTCTCTGGCACCTCCCGCTCGGGCAATCTCCCCCCAGGCTGCCCCTACAGCATTTCCCTTTCCCAGCAAAGCTGCTCCCTCTCCAGCCCCACCCTGGAGCCCGAGAACTGTTCCCAGCGACCTCCTTACCTGGCTCTACACAGCTCTCAGCTGCCTCTGGTCCATCCCAGGATTTTGTTTTCCTGACATCCTTCTCTGGCTTCCTCCTCCACCTCTGGTTCCCACCATTTCCCTGCCTCACACCTCTCCTGGCTCCTGTGACAGCTTTGCCTGAACTCTGCCCTTTGGGGTGGGGTTTCCCTGCCTCCATGGACTGCTTGGACCTGATGAGTTTAGAGCTTTTCTTCAACCTAAATGATCCCATTACTCCTTTCCTCCCCAGTATTTCTCTGCCCTTTTCCCAGTTGCAGGTTCCTGTTTCATTTACTCCAGCTCATTTTAAATAACCCACAAGTTTGTGTTTCCCCAGCACGAACACGGGCAGCACTCCCTGGCTGTCCCTGAGCCAGGCCAGGCCCCGTCACACCCCAACAGCTTCAAAAATGTTCAGCAACTTATCCTAAGACACAATTTACTCCCCTTCTTCTCCCTCACAGTCTGCTGATGCAGTGATCCGTAAAACTTATGAGAAATATTTATAAAGGTGACAGCCCTGACATGGAGAATTAAATCACAATACCAGAATGTGCCAATTTAGTAGCTTATGAAGTTCAAGTAAAAAACCCCACAAAAAACAGATGAAGAACTGTCACAGCTGAGAAAAACAAGCATCTGAGGAGAATTAGAGCTCTGGGTTTGGTGCATGGGCAGAGCAGCAGGAGGATGATGTGAGCCAGGGGACAGCCAGGGGACAGAGCCCACTGTGACAGTGCTGCTTGGGGAGCCACAAGTGCTCCTGCAGCACACAAAAGATGATGAAGCAGCAAAAACAATGCACCAGAGGCATCTAATCTGTTATTTTTTTCCATAAGAGAATAACAGGATTTGTTCTCTGGGAAAAGGTGGGCACAGCGAAGCACCCGTCCCACATTGCTGAGGGTGTGGCTCTCCTGCCACCTGGAGCTGCACAGGCTCTGCCCTTTGGCACCCCTGTGCCAGAGCTGTCCCCAGCAGGGGACAGGGACAGGGACAGCACAGGAACACCCAGCTGGCTCTGCTGCTCCAGTTGGGTGCTTGGGTAACACACGGTGCAGGAGCTTTAGAGCCACAGAACATTAAATCATGGAATGCCCTGTGTTGGAGGGGACCTTAAATCCTGTCCAGTGCCACCCCTGCCATGGCAGGGACACCTCCCACTGTCCCAGGCTGCTCCCAGCCCCAGTGTCCAGCCTGGCCTTGGGCACTGCCAGGGATCCAGGGGCAGCCACAGCTGCTCTGGGACCCTGTGCCAGGCCTGCCCACCCTGCCAGGGACCCTCAACGAGGTTGTTAACAAGAGGGGCTGTTCCAAACAGAAAGCAGAGCTTTGGAGCGGTGTGCAGGGCATGGAGGGGCCGTTCTGCAGCAGCTGCTAATTGGGGTGAGCAGCACTCGGGCCCCTGGGGGTGCCCGGGAGTCCAAAGGCAACCTGAGCAGGAGAGAAAAGCAGGGCTTGGGGCTGGAAACTGCTCCCACGTGAATATTCTTTTTTGTTTCTTTCTGAATAAATGACTAAATTGTACTAAAATTACAATTCCGTGTGATAGAAATGTGTCTGCTGAGGCTGACTTTGGTGCTGGAAGCAGGAGTGCAAACTGTGAGCACACGTGGGTGTTATCCACAGAGCTTCCTAATGACCTGAGCCTCCTGTAGCCGGGTTTGTGGGAAAGCTTTTCACTGGAAACCCATTTGTGCATGAAATCTGATTATTGCTTGGGACAGGCTCTGACAGAGTAACTGAAATAAGTGACCTCAAAGATTCCTGGACGCTGTGCCCCAGGAGATGACCTCTCCGTTTCCCTCAGTGTCACAGGGATGAGGGAATGTGCCTCTGGGCCTTCCTTACTCACCCATTACTCCGTTCACCCCTCATTACTCACAAGCGGCTGGGAGCTCCTCGCTGGTGCAGCAGGGCTTTGTTAAAACCGGGTCTAGATGCCTGTGCCTCGTCCCTGCTGCTCCTCAGAGCAGGAATGCAGTCACCCCGCAGTGTCACCTCTGCTCCCACGGGATGTCTGCCACCCGTGTCCCCTCGGAGCAGCTGCAGCCAGCAGCGCCCCTGTCACCTCTCTGGTCCCCAGGGACACCCAGGGACACCCAGGGACACCCAGAGACACAGGAGGGACACCCCTAGAGCCTGGCAGGACACAGGCGAGGTNAAAGGAAAGGAAAGGAAAGGAAAGGCTGCCCACAGGTGCTGCTGCAGGGGAGCTGCTCTGGGCAGGCACGGGAGGTGCTTCCCTTCAGTCCCTGGGGAGTCAGCTTTGTTGTTGAATCCCATCCCAAATCCCATCCCTGCCCTCTGGCAGTGGGAGCCATTCCCTGTGTCCTGTCCCTCCATCCCTTGTCCCCAGTCCCTCTCCAGCTCTCCTGGAGCCCCTTCAGGCCCTGCAAGGGGCTCTGAGCTCTCCCTGGAGCTTCTCCTCTCCAGGGGAACCCCCCTGGCTCTCTCAGGTTTCCTCACAGCTTACACAGCATCTTCCACTGAGAGTTACTTGACATGTTTTTGGTTTTATTTTTAAACACACTAACCGAATTTTTAGGCAATTAGAAAAGAAAATGTTGCAATTACTACTAATTTATGTTATGGTCTAGTCATCCTGTCATGTGCCTCTTCTGAAAGAAAGGAAAAGGAAAAAAGCCCTTGTTGGCTGATTCTCTACCCAGGCACTGTGTCTGTTAAGAGACAAATAACCTTCATGTGCAGACACTTCTCAGAGTTAAAAACCTTATGGTTCAGAAATTAATGTGGGAATATTAATGAAGAGCATCTTGTTGTACCCAGGCACTCCCTGCTTTAAGTGCTGCAGGTTACCTGAACTTTATGATAAAAACCTTCAGAGTTCAAAACAAGTGGGTGAAGGTAAATGAAGTTTTGTTCAATATTATATTTTCTATTCATCTTGCATGATAAGTGTTCCAGGAAGAAAACTGAACTACCAGCTCTGGGCAGTTCCAGGGAAAGGGGGCTAAGGTGTTAAAAATGCTGCAGGGAGCAGGAGCTCCTGTTCAGGCAGCTTTGTGTCCCACCAGACCCTGGATGCTCTGCTCCCTCCTGCTGGGAGCACAGCTCCTCCCAGCCAGGTTTGAAACCACACCTGTGTCCTGTGCCGGAGGGAAACTGCATTTCAGAACAAAACTGAGAGCATGAGACACATTGGAACACTGATGTGTAATTAAATAACATCAACCCCACCTTCTGTGGCTCCGGATTCACTGAGTGCAGGTTTAGGAATCACACTGCACTTTGGTCTAAAGCTGCTTGGAAATTGCTGAAATCCAGAAAAGACTTGCCAAGGAGCCAGGAAGAACTCAGGAGTTCTGCGTTAACATTTTGCTATTTGGCTGGTAAAATACAGCTGTGGTTCACACGAGGGCTCTGAGCAGCTATCCAGGGACTGTGTGGCTGAAAATTCATTTAATCTGACTCTATTTAAAAAGTTCCTTCGGAATGGACTCGGGGGAACAGATTTTGCATTGGCAAGGAGACGTACTCCATGATTTAATACATCCTCCTGCTTCTAATTCCTCTGATTCCGTGATATGGAGCCACTTGTTGAAGTGCTGCGGTTGTCATTGAAAAATGGAATTAATTGGAACTTGGTGTGGATTAGAAACTCTTGCTGGTCTGTCGGGATGGAGAGGATTTTCTTCACAGGGGCTGTTGTGGTGCTGTGGCTCGGGTCTGTGACCAGAGCAATCCTGGTGCCACACTGCCCTGTGGGCAAAGGCAGGCACAGCCCCAGGCACAGCCAGGAGGGCTCAGGGATGGGGAAAAATCCCCAAGGAGAGAACAACCCGCAGGGTGAACAGCCCAGGGTGTCCAGAGAGTCAGGGCGTGGTGGGGGAATCACAGAACCGTGGGTGGGCTGGGGAGGAAGGGACCTGAAATCCTTAAATCCTTAAATCCACCCGCCCGCCCCCGGCAGGCGGGGCAGCAGCAGGAGCCAGCAGCCCTGTCCTGTCCCTGGAGCACACGGCAGTGGGGGAGGGCCCCAGGAGCACACAGCAGAGGGGCAGGGCCCCAGGGGGGTGTCGGGGCAGCAGCAGCCCTGTCCTGGTCCCTGGGGCACACGGCAGTGGGGGAGGGCCCCAGGAGCACACAGCAGTGGGGCAGGGCCCCAGGGGGGTGTCGGGGCAGCAGCAGCCCC
This sequence comes from Leptocoma aspasia, assembly GCA_013399835.1. Taxonomy (NCBI): domain Eukaryota; kingdom Metazoa; phylum Chordata; class Aves; order Passeriformes; family Nectariniidae; genus Leptocoma; species Leptocoma aspasia. The sequence goes on from VXAX01003837.1 coordinate 76,443, forward strand.
ACACAGACCCCATTTCCAGCAAGGCCCAGCAGAAGGGGCTGCACGTCCCCACCACCCATGTGGGGGGAGCCCAGGCTTGGGCAGGGAGCACTTGCCCGTGTGCAGGTGTCCCCACAGGGCTCGTGGCCCCAGGAGCCCGGAGCTGTCCCTGGGTCAGGGCTGCTGGCTCCTGTCCTCCCCTGCACGATCCCCCTTCCCCTGTCCCTCCATTCTGTTATTCCTGTTGTTATTTTCAGAAGGTTGAGGTAAAACCCTCACCAATTGCCATGCTGAGTGAGGAGGTCACTCTGTGTCACATTTTCTGGACCCTTTTTGCTTTTGCTGCTCTTTTCTGGCCACGGGCATCTCCGAATCCTGGGTGCTCCCATACAGGCAAACCCCAGAAACCATTCAAGGACCTGTCACAAAGACACCTGAGCCACTGTTTCACCCAGCTGAGGCTCCTCTGCTGAGTTATCTCTCTTTTTTATTCTGCATCTGATTCCTGCATTGAGGCTCATACTGTAACTTTTTAAAATGTCACTCCTGGCATTACTTGTTGGATTGAAAATGTTATTTAAATGCATTTCACATGGACATTTATTACCAAGCTGGAAGGAAAACATTCTCTTGGAAGTTTACACAAGTTATGAACTTCACGTTTGTATTTAATGGCTTTGTAGAATTGCATTGTGAGAAAACATTATAAATATGAGAAATAAAAAATATTTCTAAAGATATTGTATAACCTTGTGGATTTATCTCCCTCTATTTACTCCATTGCTCTGAGGGTCCATTAAGGCAGCAGTAATCTCATCCTAAAGACAGGATGTCATTTCTTATATCTGCATTCTGCTGCCACCCTTTAAGTGGGCTCCAAAGATCCCCAAATGGGAAATAAACAAAACAAAACAAAAGAAATCAAACCAGGAAAACAACAGCCTGGAAGCTGTGGTTAATCTCAAAGGGATTTTTTTTCTTTGTCAGGCTTCACCCCCCTGCTCAGGGACCAGAAATTCTCCTGGGAGACAAGAGAGCCTGGAGAGGGACTGGGGACAAGGGATGGAGGGACAGGACACAGGGAATGGCTCCCACTGCCAGAGGGCAGGGATGGATGGGATATTGGGAACTGGGAATTCCTGGCTGGGCTGGAATTGCCAGAGCAGCTGTGGCTGCCCCTGGATCCCTGGCAGTGCCCAAGGCCAGGCTGGACACTGGGGCTGGAGCAGCCTGGGACAGTGGGAGGTGTCCCTGCCATGGCAGGGGTGGCACTGGCTGGGATTTAATGTCCTTTCCAACAGACAGCACTCTGGGATTCTGGGATTTTATCGTTCTATGCTGCTCTGCTGCTCTGCTCCCGGGCTCAGCTCCAGGCTGGAGCCACCACGGTCCCTCTGGTGTCCCCCCAGCAGGGACAGCCCCTGTCCCTCCCCATGGCACCCGGGCTGGCTGGGCTCCCACAGCTGCTCCTCTGGGACACCAGGAGGGACAGAGGGGACACGGGGCTTTGTCCAGCACTGCAGAAAATCCCGCTGGGCACAGCCAGTGTCCAAACAGGAGCCGGAGGAGCCCGGCAGCTCCATTCCAGGAAAGGACAGAGTCCCTGGGGCACAACCCGTGGGGTTTCCCTCTCGGGGTTTCGGAGGGGCAGCGTCCTTTCACCCCGAATTCCCGGCCCCACGTTCCCTCTTCGTTCCCCATTGCTGAGGTACCAGGAAGGTGCAGCCTTCCCAAACCACCTGCCCCATTTCCCCCTTTGAACCTGGCATTTTCTCCCAAAGTTCAGAAACTCCACCTCGTGGGGCCCCGTTTGGCCAAACTGTGACAAACCTGGGCTGGAAGTTCATCCCAAAGTTCAGAAACTCCCATTTGGCTGTTCCAGGAGCTGAACTGTCCGGCCTCTGTGACAAACCCAGCTGGAAGTGGGGACAGACACCAAGCCCCATCTCAAAGCCGTTCCCCCATCCCCTCACCCAGAACTGTTTGTACAGACACCAGCTCACACCTTCCCTGACACAGCCAAACCCTCAGCTGCTCTCCAGCCTCCCTGGGTGTCACCCTTCTGCCCCCTCAGCAGTTCCCTGCCTCCCTCCCCTTTCTGTCCCTGCTGCTGACCCTGCCGGCTCTGTGGCTCCTCCTGCCCGGGGCTCGATGGCACAACCATGCAAGTGTGGATTTTGGCACTTTCAGCTCCGTTCTGCCTCACTTGCACCCAACAAGCAGCTTGGAACAACGTCTAGGCCACCAGTGAGCTTCAATTGCAACGACTGTAAGTGGTTATTGGGATTTTAGTATTGGTGTGGCACAATATATCACAGCCTTACGGAGATAAATTAAATATCGTGGGATAGGAACGAGTGCAGCTCCCATGAGTGCCTCTCAGCTTTGCACAGATGGGGAGCAGGAGGAGAGGAGCCTGTGGCTGTCCTGGCAGGAGCTGTGGCACTCCCAAATTAATGATGGAGCAGGTGGGAAACAGCCCAGCACAGGGTGTGTGAGGGCTGGGAATGGAGCTCTGGCAGCCTGGTCACTGCTCCGAGCAAAATGGATTTTTGCCAGGAGTCTGAAGCTCACATTAAGGGTGGTTTCCTGTGGAAACATTTTAATTTAGCAGTTTCAACAGGAGGATGAAGTTAAAAAGTCAATCAACAGGGTTTGTGACAGGCCAGGAACAGGGAGAGCAGTGCAGAATGGGGCTGCACTTTTTCCTGCCATCCTAATTTTTTTCTTCTTTTGCAAAAATTCAGTGTGAATTTGATGTAAATGTACAGTTTGTGAACCCATCCCTGCCCACTGAAAAGCTTGGAATCGTTAATTAGTTCCTTCCTCCAACAGGAGACAGACACAGTCCAGGAGGAAGAGGCAGCAGATGTCCCACGTGTGCTAGGGTGTGCAGGAACAGGGAGAGAATCGTGGAATCCCAGACTGGTTTGGGATGGAAGGGACCTCAAATCCCAGCCAGTGCCACCCCTGCCATGGCAGGGACACCTCCCACTGTCCCAGGCTGCTCCCAGCCCCAGTGTCCAACCTGGCCTTGGGCACTGCCAGGGATCCAGGGGCAGCCACAGCTGCTCTGGCAATTCCAGCCCAGCCAGGAATTCCTTCCTAAAATCAGAGATTCTTTGTGGGCAGAGAAGAGAGGAGTTTGTGGAGCAGTGCTGTGCACAGCAGCCCTGGGCAACACGGACTTGGGAATTCAGTGCAATTTCGATCTTTACATTCACTGTCAAAATGTCTCCTTCCACAAAAGCAGGTGCCCATGGCCCTCCTTCAGGAGAAGGCCGTGTTCCAGCTCTGTGCCTGGAGCTCAGGACAAGCTGTGGATGTGCTCCAGCTCTGTGCCTGGAGCTCAGGACAGCTGTGGATGTGCTCCAGCTCTGTGCCTGGAGCTCAGGACAGCTGTGGATGTGCTCCAGCTCTGTGCCTGGAGCTCAGGACAAGCTGTGGATGTGCTGAGCGTTGCCTGGAGGGAAGGAGTTCCTCACAGGCTGCAGAGACAGTGCCTGCAGGGGGACGTTCATGGAATGCAGCCCCTGCTCTGGTACAGGCGCTTACACCTCCCTGTGTGTGTCACTGTCCCTCTCCGTGCACTGAGGCCGATTCAGGAGCCAGGGTACAGCGTTCCCTCTCTCCTGCTGCTGCCCGCAGGTGCCTGGGCTCTGATCCCACCGCTGCACCCTGCGGTCAGTGATCAGCTCCCGGATGGAAGCACAGAGCCCCTTCCCCGCAGCACCGCGGTCCCCTGGGTGTCACCGTCCCCCCCCAGCCCTGCCAGCCCTGTCCCTGCCAGCCTCGGCCAGCCCTGCCTGCCCCATTGCCTGCCCCTCGTTTCTGGGGAGTTTGATTCATTCTCTGTCCGTTCAATAACAAATGATTATGTGTCTCCTCCCTGGGATTTATCAGGATGAAGTGGCTTCTCCCTGGAAACCTGTGCGTGGTGAGTGCAGCCCCCCACATCCAGAAATCCAAATATTGCTGTGGGCAGGAGGGGAGGGACGGGGACAGGAGGGGAGGGACAGGGACAAGAGGGGAGGGACGGGGACNCTGGGGCAGGAGCTGAGCCCAGGGGAGGGGTGGCCCTGAGCTGTGCCACAGGACACGGGTGGCTCTGTGACCCTGTGCCCTCCCGGGGTGTTTGCACTCAGAGTCCCTGGGGTGCCAAAGGCCTCTAGGGGCACCGAGTCCNTCCCAAATCTGCTCAGGCAGCACCGAGCCCTTCCCTGCACATCCCAAATCTGCTCAGGCAGCACCGAGCCCTTCCCTGCACATCCCAAATCTGCTCAGGCAGCACCGAGCCCTTCCCTGCCATCCAGTCCCAGCAGGATCCCCCGGAGGCTCCTGCAGGCCGTTGCTGGGGTTGTCCCCCCCGGTGTCTCGGGGGAACCTCTCTTCACCAAGCCCTGGGGAGGGCTCTGAGTCCTTCCTGCACCCTGGCCCCGAGCTGGAGTGAGGAGGATGCTGCCAGGCTCTCAGGTTTTGGGTTGCCCCGTGCCAGCCCGCGGGGACCGATCCCAGAGGAGCAGCTCCTGCCGCAGAGATGTCTCTGCAGCCCCCCGTGCTGCTGGAGGTCCCCAGGGCACCAAGGAGTGGGTCCCTCCCTGTTGGCACTGCAGGGGCTGCAGGACTTTATCCTCCAGCACCGCCTTTGGGCCCCTCCCACACCTTGTCTGGCACCTTTTAACCACAATAAACTCACTCCTGGTGATCGTGAACCTCTCTGTGGCACCTTCCCATAACAATCTATTTAATTTAGTTAATTGGCTAAATGTGACAGCTTCATTTTTATGCTGTTCTGATTTTTTTTTATATTACAACCACTGGAAGGAGTTTGCATCACTTTTATATGTTATTTTCCTTCAGACATTGATAATTGTTATCTCCTTTTAAAGAGAGCACTTAAGGCTATTTTGCTTCATCTCCTTTCGAACATTACTCTCAAGCCCATTTAAGCATTCACCATTCAAATCCAGCACTTCAGAGTATAGAGAAATAAAATAAAAGCCAACGTCTTTTCAATTGGAGGAGCCAAGATGAGAATGATGCCTGTAGAAGCTGGTTATTTGTATCCACCAGCACCCAGGACTGCCCAGGCAGCTGCAAAAAGCAGCTCCTGTGTGGCAGAGACTGAAGAGGAGATGGGGGCAGAGCTCAGCAGGGCTGCAGCTCCTGCTGGGGGCAGCTCCATCCCTGCTCCCCGGGACAGGGACAGCACCAGGGAAGGGCTGGGGCTGGGCCAGGAGGGTCAGGCTGGAGATCAGGGACAGGTTCTCCCCCAGAGGGTGCTGGCACTGCCCAGGCTGGAGATCAGGGACAGGTTCTCCCCCAGAGGGTGCTGGCACTGCCCAGGCTCCCCAGGGAATGGGCACGGCCCCGAGGCTGCCAGAGCTCCAGGAGCCTTTGGCCAGCGCTGCCAGGGATGGACAGGGTGGGGTTGTTGGGGGCTGGGCAGGGACAGGGGCTGGGCTGGGTGATCCTGGGGGTCCCTCAGCTCAGGATATTTTGGGATTCTCTGGTTCCACGAAATGTCTCTGTCACCAGGGTCGAGGCTGTGGGAACATCCTTGGAAACGTTCCAAGAACAAGAGCCCTGGAATTGTGGGCATTGTTTGATGGGCACGGGGTGTCCATTGAAGCTGGACTTGACCCAGGGCCCCTCCAGAGAGAGCCAGGCGAGGCTGAGCTGGGGGACACCTCTGGCCCCTGAGCCCCTGGAGCAGGAATTGCTGTCTCCTGGGTGCTCTGGGCAGGGCTGGAGTGCACAACTCCTCACATTGCAGTGCATCCTCCTCTCTGCAGCGGGCAAGCAATGCCAGAGGCCGAGCTGCTGCTTTCCTCGGGGCTCACAGCTTTAGGAGAGCGTTTGGAAGATGTGTTTAACGCACCCAGCCCAGGCTGGGGAGCAGCCAGGCTTCAGCTTTAATTCTGCACTGCTGGGGAGCCCCGGGGCAGCCCAGAGCCTGGAGCCTGGGGCTGGGGAGGGATTCCCAGGAGGGATAAATCAGTAACCAGTGCCACAGCCCGGCAGGACAGGCCAGCCCTGGTCCAGCCCTGGCAGCTCTGGTGGCCTCCACCAGGCTGGTTCCAGGAGCCCCACAGCTGTCCTGTGCCGGGCCCAGAGCTGGGGCCCCGCCAGGGTCCCCTGGTGCCCCTGAGCTCCACTCAGTGGAATGGCATCCACTCCTTTATCTCGGGAAATCTGGACCTCTGGGGAGCAGTTGATTGCTGGCGCTGGTTTTTAATTAGCTCTACATACTGCTTTTCATTTTGGGTGGGCTTCGGATGATAAATGGTGTGTTTGAACTTCCAAATTCATTACAGTTAATAGAATAGTGAAAGCTTTTCCTCTCAGCTGTTACTCCGTGCCCAGTGTCTGACTCACAGACAGCACATAAATGTAATTTATTTTCACCACGGTGGCAACTTTTACAATTACAGCGGTCCCAGCACCCGGGCTCCCTGGCACTGCACCCTGCTTTATTTACATCTCCATTTATTTGTAAGCTGGTTATTTCACTCACTAAATTCTTGGGGAAGAAAAAATAAAGACAGGAAAAGGCATCTTTATTGACAATTTATCTGAGGATATTTAGGAGCTATTTTAATTAGTGTCTGTAGGTCCCCTCTGGCCAGGCACTGTCACCAGCAAGAGGGCACAGGTGCCAGGGTAGCTGGATCATGCTCAGAACTGACCACGGGGTGACACAGAGGGGAGCTCAAGGAGGAGAAATGCAGTTTGGATTGGGAAGTGGTGTAGGGAGGATTACAGGAAAGAGCCAGGCCAGAGGAGGAGGGCACCTGAGACACTTTGTAGGGCTTTGGGACTCTGGGACCTTCTGGGGACCTGGGAAGACTCTGGAGCTTAAATCCCTTTCTTTGGGTGTTCCACACGTTCTTTATTTGGGGCTGTTACAAACACTCATGTTGTCCTCAGCAGTTTGCCCTGAATGCTCTTATTGACAGTTTTTCCTACAACTTCCCTCAAAAACGTGTAGTAAAGTTCCACTCCCTCTTCGTTATAAATTGGAGCTGCTGTGTTGATTGCCCAAGTCATAATGGATTAATTTCTTGTCATATCTCATTAGAAATCCATCTTTAAACAGGGTTTGTAAACTCCCTTGACTCACTTTCAGTGTTCTAGATTTACACATTGCTGTTCCTGCTTTATTTTTGTTTTCAGGCTAAAAAGACTCATATACTTAAATATGATTTGCTAATTCTGCAGCATCATAAATATCTATGAAAAATGCCAGCTGTCCTCTCTGGGTTGGTCTGGGGACACTTTCATGCTGGCTCACATACTCTCAGCTGCTGTGGCACCCGCTCGTGGCTCTCCAAGAGGGAAAAATGAATTCTCCTCAGTCCCAGGTTTTATGGCTGGCATCATGGCCTGACACCCACTCCAGCTCCCAACCCCTGCACAGATAAATATGCAAGAACCTCAGGGAGAAGAATTCCTGAGAAATGAGAAAGACGGATAAAAATGCTGGGGATAAAAAATGCTCTGCAGTGTCAGAAATGGCTCTTCAGAAGGGAACAGGAGGCTGGGAGCAGGAGGGGCTCGGGACAAAGGATGGATGCTGCAGCACCGTGCCTGGAGCCATTGGCATTCCAGGCAGGCACCTGGCTCTGCTCCCGGCCAGGGCCAGCTCCAAACCCTTCCCACAGCACAGCCCTGCTCACCTCCCCTGCCCAGGAAATGCCCCTCGCTGGGAAATTCCCAGGCAGGATGGCACATCACCTGTATTGCTCCGTGGCCTGGAAATGTGCTTGTGGCCAGGATTGGGTATTCGGTGGTAAAATTGTTTTTCAGATGTATTGTTTCCTGCAGGAATACTGAGACCAGAGCCGTTTAATGGAAACATATTTATAGTAAAAAAAAAAAAATCCTGTGACTGTCAGGTTTGAACACTGTAGTGGGGGGAGGAAGAAAGATAAAAATGGTTGAACATTAAAAAATATTGTGTGGGCCCGGTTCCTTCTCTGGGAGGGAACTGCAGTCACACAAAGGCCACAGCAGCTGGGTGTCACAGCAGCTGGGTGTCACAGCAGCTGGGTGTCACAGGAGCTGGGTGTCACAGGAGCAGGGTGTCACAGCAGCTGGGTGTCACAGCAGCTGGGTGTCACAGGAGCAGGGTGTCACAGGAGCAGGGTGTCACAGCAGCTGGGTGTCACAGCAGCTGGGTGTCACAGCAGTTGGCTGTCACAGCAGCTGGGTGTCACAGCAGTTGGCTGTCACAGGAGCCAGGTCCCACAGGAGCTGGGTGCCAGGGAACCAGGGTCCCAGAGGAGCTGGGTGTCACAGGAGATGGCTGTCACAGGAGCCAGGTCCCACAGGAGCTGCCAGCCCAGCTGTGGGGTTGGGGTCGGGGCACAGGACCCCGTTGGGGCACAGGACCCCGTTGGGGCCCAGCCAGGCCGTGTGTGGGGACATCGCTGGCACAGCTGTGGCACAGCTGGGCACCCTGCAGGAATTGGAGCCACTCCTCCCCCTGTGCCTTAGCCAGCTGACACTTTTCACGTCCGAAGCATTCAATTATTCCACCACCAGACGAGTTTAGCGCTCGGGGCTCTCCCGGGCGTGGTTTGATGGCCCCGCCGGGCGCGGGGCAGCTCTGGCTGCACGGCCCTGTGCCACAGCAGCAGTGCAGCAGCAATGCAGGGATTGCACCCCAGGGCCAGCCCTGTCATTCAATGCTGATTTGCTTGTGTTGAACAAGCGGTGACCAGCTGAAGGAAGCATGTAAAATATTTGAAATTACTGCTCCCGGGAAATTAATGACACATTTTCCTACGGCGTTTCCCCAGCTCTACAGCTTCTGTTCTGCTTCTCACTGACAAAGGCTGGAGGATTTAATAGGCAAAAGAAAAGCAGAACAATGTACGGATGAAGGTGATTGTATTCATATGATTTAGGAGAATAATTTGAGAGAAAGGGAATAAATTGTGAGACACAGAGCCTGTAATTCTGCAGCATAATTTTATTATTGTTACCAAAATTGGCTTCATCTCAGTTACTTTAGCCCTTAGAAAGTTTGAACAGATGGCATCTCTTGCTCTAACTGTATATCTAATTTAGCTTGCATGACTTTTTGATTATGTATATTTGAATTAATGGGCTTCTCTATGTTTGTTCCATCATTGGGTTAATGGTGTTTAAAAGATGTGGACAGGTATCAATTCTCCCTTGGTCAACAGTCAAAAGTAAATGAAATTTACTACCAAAAAATGGTGCTGAACAGTGAAATAACTCCACCAGGGATAAATTGATCTTTGCTAAATCAGGCTCAGCTCTTTGCTGCCAAACCCACACAGCAGAGGAAGTGAAGGGTGGCTGGGGAGTGACTGATCACTGTAGCACAGATGCCAATACTGTATCAATATTTCAGCAGGAATTTCCCCATGGAAAGGGAGCTCAGGCCTTGGAACTGCCCAGGGAGGGTTGCAGTGCCCATCCCTGGAGGTGTCACCTGGAGGTGGCACTCAGAGCTCTGGGCTGGGGACAGGGTGAGGGTCGGGCACAGTTCCATGGGCTGGGAGGGCTTTTCCAGCCCCAGGGATTTGGGGATTTTGTGGTTCTGTGATATGACAGGACATCAGCATTCCTTGAATCTTCAGGAGAAAAGGAGAGATTTTTCTTCCACACAAGCACAATCAGATGGTGGTTTCTAGGTGTTGCAGGAACGAGGAGCCATCCTCCTGGCTTCCCTTTGGAAGCAAAGCTTGAGATCAGAAATCCCTGGTGGTGCGGGGCTCCGGCTGCTCGGGCTGTCCGGGCTGCAGTCCCGCTGGAATTCCGTGGGAATGCCGGAGTGCCCGCCGCCTTCCCGAGGTGCCAGCGCTCTGTTCCCCAGCCCGGCTGTGCCAGGGCCAGCTCCTGCCCCTGCAGGAGGAGCCGTGCCAGCCTGGCTGAGCCCATCGCTCCGGCCACAAGCCCGGGGGTCAGCAGGGCACGCAGGGCGA
>VXAX01003837.1:90480-122980 GCA_013399835.1 Leptocoma aspasia
TTTTCTTTTCCTAATGAGAACAGATCAGAAAATGGGAGGAGGAAAGATGTGAAATCGCCTCGTGTAATTACCATTTGCCAGGAGCCCCCTTGCGTGGTGTGCTTGTGGGTGAGCCCTGGTGCCCTCGCTCCCTGTCAGCACAGATCAAAGCAGAGCACGTTCCTCATCCAGCCCGGGCCCATCCTCAGGAATCCTGTGGGAAAGAGTCCCTGCAGCCGCTGGAGCCACCCCTGGGCATGCAGCTCCTCGTGGGGCCAGGCTGCCAGAGGGGAACGTGTGTCCTGGTGAAAGGGAGGGAAGAGAAACCCCAGAGAGAACGGGGTGACAAACAGGGTGTCCCCTGGGGAAGCGCCGCAGGGCAGGGGACAGGGCAGTGCCGCAGGGCAGGGGACAGGGCAGTGCCGCGGGTCACAGGCTCAGGAAATGCGGGGACATCCCCCAGGGGCTCCCCAGCCCGGCTCCTGCCGGGGCGGGCAGAGGAGACACCCTGCCCTCGCCGGGGCCTGTGCCCAGTGTCCATGCTGTCCCTCGGGGCTGGGGACAGCTGGGCAGGGTGGCAGTGAGCTGGGCTGGCACTGTCCCTTGGGGCTGGGGACAGCTGGACAGGGTGGCAGTGAGCTGGGCTGGCAGTGGGGACAGCTGGGCAGGGTGGCAGTGAGCTGGGCTGGCACTGGGGACAGCTGGGCAGGGTGGCAGTGAGCTGGGCTGGCACTGCCCTGGGCACCTCCTCGTGCATCTTCTCTCAGTGCACAGAGAGGGGCACGAGCACAAAGGGAAAGAGCAGAGAGGGGAAAGCAAACCTTGTCCCCTTTCCATGGAATAATTTGCTGTCCCAGCTCCAGATCTGAACCAAACCGAAGCACAGGAACTTCAGCAAGAGCTGGGATTTCAGGCACATTCCTCTCCACACTTGCCTAGGCAAACCCCAGGTTTCTCTATTCTACAGCACTAATTATGGGATCCCACAAACTGGAATAAATCTCTCCTGGTATTTAAAGTGATTTAAAATACTCTCCTGGTAGAAAAAATAAATTTGCTTTTTGCCATTTAAGAGCTTTAAATCCCGAACGTGCTGAGGGAGGCTGAACTAAAACCACCTGCTGACCTTCAAAAGGAGTTTTCATTGTAACAGTCCTCAGAGACAGGAGTTGTAAAAATCACTTCCATCCATTCTCACTGATTTACTGCACAGCAATGCAGAAAGCAGCCACGTAAATTATTCTTGTATCAAGTTTTTCCAAAATTTCCTGTCCTATTAGAACAGTTAAGAGTGTGCCAGATGTAATTTAAACTCCATTAAACTTATTCAAAATATTTAAATCAATCCAGTATTGACCAAAAAAGTGTTTTATATTTTTTGGTTCCCAGTGATAAATTGTTCTGGATGGATATTACAGGAAATCTCAGGTTTTGGTTGTTCTGTTTTCTGTGTCATTTGAAATGTCATAGAGTGGGAAAGCACCACGGAGCTGCTGCAGCGCTGCAGGATGGGAGCACTTGGAAGCAGGGATGGACTTCTGCTGCTTGTGAGCACTGCAGCCTCACAGAATCGTGGAATTGGAATATCCTTAGTTAGAAGGGACCCCCAGATCACCCAGCCCAGCCCCTGTCCCTGCCCAGCCCCACAACAACCCCACCCTGTCCATCCCTGGCAGCGCTGGCCAAAGGCTCCTGGAGCTCTGGCAGCCTCGGGGCCGTGCCCATTCCCTGGGGAGCCTGGGCAGTGCCAGCACCCTCTGGGGGAGAACCTGTCCCTGATCTCCAGCCTGGGCAGTGCCAGCACCCTCTGGGGGAGAACCTGTCCCTGATCTCCAGCCTGACCCCCCTGGCCCCTTCCCTTGTGCTGTCCCTGTCCCAGGGAGCAGGGATCAAATGTTCATCTGGGTTCTACTCAACAGCTCCCTGAGGTGTGGGACCTTGGGTGATCTGCAGGACAAGTCAGGTCTCAGGGCTCCACTGGCCTCATCCTCTCCAACACCAGCCCCTGCTGAGCCCAGTGCAGAAATCAGTGAAAATCAGGGTCCATAGGAGTGCAGAGAGGTGTAGATGGAATGTAACTTCCTGGTTTTACTTGTTAACCAAAATTCTGGGAACGTACAAAGTCTCTGTAATCGACTCAGCCAAAGAGATTATTGAAATTAGTTCTGCTGTGTTTCCTGGAAAGCAAAATGCTTAGAAAAGAAAGGTTCACAACAGAGCCAGAGGGACGTGTCCCGACATTGCAGAGCCTTGGACACGGTGATGGAGCTGGGGAGCAGCCCCAGGTGGGTTTGGAGGGTCCCTGGGGGCTGCAGGGAGGGCCCTGTGCCACACGGGATTTGTCCTCATTTGGGCAAAATTGAGATGAGTGAGGCAAGGGAGCGAGTCTGCCCGGGAGCCATCAGGTCCCACTGCTCCCAGTCCCGGGGCCTTCCAGCCCAGGCACAAAACAGGGAAGTTCAAGGGAATTCTGTGTGTGTGTGTGAACATTTACGGGTCTGTCCACATACAGGTACAGACAGGGAGCCTTCCAATACAAGAATTCTGAAAAACCACCAAGATTCTGCAAACATGTTTTCAGTATTTCACTGCAGGAAGAGGATTAATTACATAACCTGGGTATTTTTTATATTCCTGTTAGAAATGTTAAAACATGTAGGTAAAATTAACAACAGCCCCCACCCTTGCCCATATAGCATTACTCTGCAAATGGGAAAATGTCGAGATAGTATTTCAATGAAAGTAGGAATAAAACGAGACAGGATTTATCCACTGTATTAAAATACATTATTTTTCCATAAGAAAAAGAAATATTTTAGGGATATATTCTCTGTCTGGATATTTAAAATCAACATAACAATGTCGATGACTGGCGAGAACACAGGCTGTCTCAAATGGCTTTACAGCTTTGTGTTCTGTTTTCTACTTCTGGTTTTCAGCTTGTTTTTGCTTTCCCCAAATGCCAAAAAAAAAAACCAACCCATTCACAGAAGGCAAAGTATCAGACAGTTGAGTCTGAAATAGAAAAGAGACCAAACCCACTACATTCCATCTTAAAATTAATTCCATGACAGTGAAAGGTGACAAGTTAAAATAATTATGTGATGATCAAAGCATGTCACAGGCTCCGGAATGGTTTGGGTTGGAAGGGTCCTTGCAGCCCATCCCATCCCACCCTGCCATGGGCAGGGAACCCTTCCACTGTCCCAGGGTGCTCCAAACCCATCCAGCCTGGCCGTGGGCACTTCCAGGGATCCAGGGTTAAAGCAAGATCTGAGCAACTGTGGCCATCTCCAAAATCACTTCATTTCTGGAGAGCACAGGCAGCATTTCTTCCCTAAGTTTTTACCTATGGAAAAGCACTTTAAAAAAAGTTGGGTGTGAAATTAGAGATGCAAATCCTCATTAAAGTGCGACCCGCTGGGAGTGCCAGTGCTGCTTTGTGCTCTCCACATCCCAGCACGGGAGGCTTTGTGCTAATCCACATAACTAATTGCATCACTATTATTTTGCCGAAAGTCAAATACGATGTGCGGGATTTAACTAAACGAACATTTAGGAGGATGCTTAAGCACATGAGCATCCTTCTCTTTCCCCCAGCTGAGCACAACAAAACCCCCAGAACTGCTCGCTGTGAGTGGGGTTTAATTAAAACACGGTCAGATTGGTCTGGCAGTCCTCGGAACCTTCTCTCCGTGGGAGGGGGATGAGCCGGGTGCTCCTTGAGGGAGAAGCTCTCCGTGCCCCTGCCCGTCCTGTGCTCGCCCTGCTGGAGGCACGGCAGGGAGGGGACGTGTCTGACACCTGCACAGCCCCTGCTCTGCCTTCTGCCCTCCTCCTTGGCTCTTCCTCCCCCACCATCCTCACCTCAGCCGTTTGAGATGAAGGACAAGCCCCTCCTCCTCCACCGGCAGCGGGAATCCAGCAGGATAACTCCAGCAAAACCATTTTATACAGCCTTTTATAGAGCCACACTTGCCAGGGGGGTTTAGGCTGGAGATCAGGGACAGGTTCTTCCCCCAGAGGGTGCTGGCACTGCCCAGGCTGGAGATCAGGGACAGGTTCTTCCCCCAGAGGGTGCTGGCACTGCCCAGGCTGGAGATCAGGGACAGGTTCTNCCATTTTATACAGCCTTTTATAGAGCCACACTTGCCAGGGGGGTTTAGGCTGGAGATCAGGGACAGGTTCTTCCCCCAGAGGGTGCTGGCACTGCCCAGGCTCCCCAGGGAATGGGCACGGCCCCGAGGCTGCCAGAGCTCCAGGAGCCTTTGGCCAGTGCTGCCAGGGATGGACAGGGTGGGGTTGTTGGGGGCTGGGCAGGGACAGGGGCTGGGCTGGGTGATCCTGGGGGTCCCTCAGCTCAGGATATCTGCTTATTCCATACAGAACCAGTGCTCAGCAGGGTTGTCTTGTGGCATGAATCCTCAGAATATGGGGAAATCTTCACAAATCTGGGAGAAAGCTTCAAACAATCTGGTTATTTTATTACAGCACAGAATCACAACATGGTTTGGTTTGGGAGGGATGTTCGAGATCATCCCAGTGCCACCCCCTGCCATGGGCACCTTCCACTATCCCAGGGTGCTCCAAGCCCAACCTGGCCTTGGACACTTCCAGCGATGGAGTACAATCATTGATTCTACACATTTATTAAATAATTGCTGCTGGGCATTTGTCCAGATGTCCTGTGGCATGGAAACCACAGTCAATAGTTCACTTGCCTCAGCATCAGAATTCCTGAGGTTTTTTTAGTACTGTCTCAGCAGGACTGACCCACTTTTCCCCATCAGCTTCCAGAAGTTCTTGGCCCCTTGCCCCTGCAAATGCTCTGGAGACAGAAGTGAACTTCAGAAGAGGAATCCTTCCGTGCAGGCCTGGGTATGACATTGGCACTGCCCTCTCGTGTGACCTGCTGCTGGAGCAAAACCAAACTGAAATGGAGCAGCTGTCAGCATCCCAAACGGGATATCAAAGAGCCAACAGGCAGATGTTTTAAGTCACATTCACAAGGCAAACCGTTCATTTGTGGTAAAGGAGAAAAGGAATTCTCCCTCTCTGCAGAGAGTGATTTAAGCTCTGGAGAGGTGATGGCTTCCAAAGGCTGTGGGAGCAGCCAGGAGCTGGGATCTGCTCTGTGCCACCCTGGTGGCATGGCAAAGGGACCTGGAAGGAGAATGAAAACTGCAAAAAAATGAAAACTCCTGTTACGTGGCTGACAGAATGGGAATGGAACTAAATTGGATTTTCTCACCAGTCCTGGCCTGCACACTGCATGGATTTTTAACAGACAAGTAACAAACACAGACAGGTTATACTGGGAATGCCCCAACATCTGCATTTCCAGCTGCTGGCACAGCCCAGGGTTGGCTTCCTGGTGGAAAATGCCAGAAGCTATGGCACAAAACTACTGCTCCTTCAGGAAACACAGCCAATCCTGTTTGCAGGGTGCTGCTTTTCCAGATAATTCCATTGCAGACTCGATCTGATACCACCAGCATTAATGACAATTATTATCACATCTACATAGGCACTAATCTTCAGCCCAACATCTTCCATTTGACTACCACAGCTTAGCTGTCTTCCCCTCTAATTTTCATTGCATTCCCTTTTTATCCTTTCCACAGGAAGAGCGAACGATGAGTTCCTTCTTTCCTTAGAACTTCATTGCAGTAATGGGAAAAATGTCAGAAATATTGAAGAAAAAGAGGTGGTGAAATGTCACACAAAGGGAAGAAGAGTTTCATGCAGGGAGTTTGTCAGAGGCTGCTATTTGGCACAAAATTGCTCCATTTCTGGCCTGTCAGACGGGGAGGCCACGTGTCCGAGCACGCTGCACAGGCTCTCAGGGGCTGGGAAGCAGTGCCGTGGCCAGGCAAACCTTGTCACCCAAGGAGAGGCTGCAGGAAGAGTGACAGGCGATAATTAGGGATTAGGGGTACCTGTGAGCACAGCCTGGCCCTGGGAGCAGCCCAGGGAGTGGCATCTGCCGTGGCCACACCTGGACCCTGCATCCCACGGGAAGGCAAGGGCAGCTCCTTCCACGGGGGATCTGGGGGGGTTTTGCTGCCCCATAACTGAACCAGCTGCCCCCAAAGGGCTGCCCTTGGAGGGGGGAGGGTTAAAGTCACTCTGGGGGAGCTGCAGGTGGCTGCTGAGCCATCGGGAACTGCACCCAGGCACAGAACCTCCTGTTCCCAAAGCCTGTAAAAACCCCAGGGATCATCTCCAGGAGCAGCACTGACCCCACAGCTCCCTGCCAGGAGGGGACAGCCGGGGGGGTCGGGCTCTGCTCCCAGGGAACAGGGACAGGAGGAGAGGGAATGGCCTCAGGCTGGGCCAGGGCAGGCTCAGGGGGGATAATGGGAACAATTCTTCATCAAAAGGGGCTGTCCAGCCCTGGCACAGCTGCCCAGGCTGGAGTCCCCATCCCTGGGAGGATTTAAAGCCCTGGGGATGTGGCACTTGGGGACAGGGGTCAGTGTGGCCTGGGCAGGGCTGGGGAAGGGTTGAGCTCAGTGGTCTCAGGGGGATTTTCCAACCTCAGTGACTCTGATTCTCTCAGGAGAAGTAAAGCATTTCTTTGCAAAACCGAAGATCAGAACCAGGTCTCTGGAGAATAAAAACCCAGATGTGTAGGAGCAGGGATGTGACGTTCCCTGCAGAGGTGCAGGGCCCCGTTCCTCACCCTGACCCCTCTGCCCACCCCTCAGACCGGCTCTGGCAGCACCCAGAGCACAACCAGCAGTGCTTCCCTCAAAACCAGCTGTGGGCACGGGGCACAGGCAGAGCCAGCTCAGCACCAGCGCCGTGGTGGGTGCACGGGCTTGTGGCTGTATTCTCACAGCCAGAGAGAAAGTTCAGAGATAATAAGTGAGTCTGTGAAGAAGAAATGTAAACAATAGTTACGTTTAGAGACAGTGTCCTTGGAACTGCGTTAGAGCTAAAGCCACCAATAGAGTCAGATAAATTACCATAAGACCAATCAACTAATNTAAGACTAATCAACTAATGGCAACTATCAGTATTATAAAAGTAGCATGTTTCAAATAAACTCTCTTCATATTGTCACAGTTGGCTGGTGAGTTTCTGTCCCCCTCCTAGCTCGACTGCGACACGGGCTGGGCCCAGGAGGGCCCTGAACTGCTGACCAGTGACCACAGGGCATGGGAGACGTGGGAGACGTGGGAGACGTGGGAAACGTGGGAAATGTGGGAAAGGTGGGAAACGAGGGAAATGTGGGAAATGTGGGAAATGTGGGAAAGGTGGGAAACGAGGGAAATGTGGGAAACGTGGGAAACGTGGGAAATGGGCCTGGAGAAACGCTCAGCCCCAGAGGGCTCAGAGGGTGCCAGAACTGTGCTCCTTCCTCCCAAAAGTCTGTGGGGAACACATGTAGGAATGTATGCAGAGGATTTTGTAGCTAATTGTCTCTGTAAACACGGCCTAGCTGATAAACCCCAAAATGAGCAGGTTGAGAGTGGGTGCTCACATTTGTCCTGGCGTTAGGAATGTGGGCTGGAGTGGGGGATAACGTGGCAGCTCAGGGCTGGGAGGCTTTAGAGGAAAATCAGATGAAGCTCACGACCCTCTGGAGCTGCTCCTTCGATGCCATTACAGCACATGTTATTCATGTTATTCCTCTCATTTGATTTAACTTGAAGAGAACTGGTAAGAGGCAAAAATGCTCTGGACACCCATGAGCTCAAAAAAGAAATAAACTGGACATTCTCATGCAGAGAAAGCTGATTTCTTCCAGGTCCTGGTCAGGGCAGGATCCTGTTTTCTGCCCTTGTAGCTTCACCTGTGCAGCTGAGGGGCTCTGGCTGTCCCCTGCAGAACAGAATTGTGTTTGGGTACAGAGCAGCTGTATCTGGTGCTTTTATGTTTTTGTTCCCCTGCCAGGCAGCTCCAGCACAAGACACGCAGAAAATGGACAATCTCATTATTTAGGGCTGCAGATCTCAGAGATCTCCACTGAGGGCTGCATTTTCTGGATCTCTGCCTATGGAACACCCAAAATCAGGGGATTTCCAGATGGCTGAAAGCCCCACTTGTCACTCACCCCTTCTGCTTCTGTCCAACCTCCACCCAAGGGTCCCATCACCCTCCCTGACCTCCCTCACTGAGCACCCCGACCTCCTGGAAGCAGCTTCATCCTCACAACAGGATCCCAGGGGCTTTTTAAAATATCAGGAGCAAATAGAGGAGGAATCAGAAAAAGTGTTAGAATCATAGCATATCCTGAGTTGGAAGGGACCCACAAGGATTATCAAGCCCAACTCGTAGAAGTTCTTCTCAGCAGCCCAGATATTACTTAAAGATTCTGTATTAGAGATAAAAGATTAAACATTTCCCCAAAGGAAGCTGAAAGTATCATAGGGGAGGAATAAACCCAAAGTCAGTGAAAGACAAGAAGAGCATTGTAAAAAAAATCAGCAATCTAGAGAACTCTGAAAAAAAGGGACATTCTGTTCAAGAAATGAAAAGATAAAATTCCACAAATTTTCACAGGATGAGCAAAATCTTAATAACACATCCAAAAACTGGTTTAGGAACAAAGGTACAGCATGTGCTGAGAGCAGCCCTTTTTAACCAGTTTCCCTGAGAGCTAATCAGACTGATCCGAGCCAAGGAGGACAGGAGGACACCAGAAGGAGTTCTGTGAGCTCAGTGCCAGCCTGTTCCTGGGTGATAACCCCTCGTCCCCCAGGCTGTCCATCTGCACAGCCCCGCTCCCAGGCTGGGTGGGAAACGGGTGCCCAGGAGCAGAGCCCAGGGAGCAGAGCTGGGTGGAGATGGAGAGGCTGGAGAATGTGAGAGCAGGGGGGCCTGGCACCCGTGGATCCACTCCTCCCTGGATCCCGATCCCTGGCTGGGACATGACTGACTCACATGCATTATTTAACTGCATCTATTGCACTTTGTTTTCAGCAGGAAAGCAAGAGCTCACATGGCCCCAGACTGACAGAGTTCCTCTGCTGTCCCCAGTCACCCCTGAGGACAGCTTTCCACCCAGCAGTCCAGGGTGCTCCAGAGGACAGCTTTCCATCCATGATCTGGGATATTCCAGAGGACAGCTTTCCATCCATGAGTCTGGGGCATTCCCAAGGACAGCTTTCCATCCATGAGTCTGGGATATTCCAGAGGACAGCTTTCCATCCATGAGCCTGGGGGATTCCCAAGGACAGCTTTCCATCCATGAGCCTGGGATATTCCAGAGGACAGCTTTCCATCCATGAGTCCAGGGCATTCCCAAGGACAGCTTTCCATCCATGAGTCTGGGGCATTCCCAAGGACAGCTTTCCATCCATGAGTCTGGGGCATTCCCAAGGACAGCTTTCCATCCATGGGTCCAGGGCATTCCCAAGGACAGCTTTCCATCCATGGGTCCAGGGCATTCCCAAGGACAGCTTTCCATCCATGGGTCCAGGGCATTCCCAAGGACAGCTTTCCATCCATGGGCCCGGGGCATTCCCAAGGACAGCTTTCCAGGCAGCAGCCTGTGGTGTCCTGAGCCCGTGGCTGATCCCTTTGCCTGCTGCAGGAATTCCTTGCGGGAAGCAGGAGGGGTGTGAGGACACAAGGGCTCCTGGAAGGGCAGCAGGAGCGCAGCCCATGTGTGCATCCACCCTCTCTCCCACAGACCTCCCTCCTTCCCTTCTCCTGGGGATGGAATTTCCCAGGAATCTCGGCACTCTAACCTATTAAGCTGCTGGCTTTTCTTTTCCTAAAAGTCTATGGAAATCCACGGCTGGGCAGAGCTCAAACAGGGAGGGTATTTTCCAGCTTCTCATTGAGTGAAGTGTGGCTCTAGTAGGTGATCCACGTCCATATTCCTGGTTTTCTCCTTGTTTTATTCCTTGTTTTATTATTGTATTTTTCAGGACAATCTGATCCTGCAGCTGGGTCCCCCCAGCCCTGGCTCCCAGTGCTGCCCTGAGCCAGCTGGGATTGTTTGTGTGCAAAGGGATGAGAGCAGCAGGGATGCACAGGGAGCCATCCCAGGGATATTCTGGGATTTGGGGCTGGTTTGACACAGTTTTGCCATTTCTCCCACTGATGAGCTGGAAAAAACAAGGGATGTTCATGCTCCAGACCTCCTGTGAGGGCTGGTGTCGCCAAACAGCAACAAATTGCTGCCTTTTCAGACCTGCTCCATGTTCAACAGACCTGCTCCGTGCTCACCCATGGGAATGGGTGCTCCTGGAAGTCCTGGAGCAGGGGGAGAGGTGGAGCAGCGTTCCAGGTGTGCCTCACCTGCCAGCCCAGCCCCAGCTGAGCAGCAGCTGCTGCATTCCAAGTGTCTTGGTAAGAGACATACCAGGAGCATCATGTTATGAAAATCAGCTTTGCATTGAAAAAGGATCTACAAGACTGCAAGGGGGGAAAGAAGAAACAGACAAACAATCTCAGAAACAGCTCCTGGAAACCTGAACTTCCCATTCCAGATGTTCCCCCAGCTCACAGGTCCAACCACAATCACATGAGAGAAGATAATGCTTCTCCTGATCTTTATTTCTGGAGTTCTCCTGACCCTCGTTGCTCTGATGTTAACACCTTTTAATTTACACTTCCCAAATCTATTCACAGTCACAGCCCACTGGGCTGGTTTTAGCACAAGAGAATCCCTCAATTTACTTCATTCTGCTCCCTCTTTAGTGCTTATTCCACTGGAGAGTTTACAGAGACGAGATACATCTCCTTGCTTTTCCTGTCCTTTGCCAGACCCTTTCCTGTCCCAGGGTCCCTGGACAGCTCCTGGGGGTCACTGGGCTCCGCTGGATGGTGGCACCCCAATGATTCGTGGTTACAGAAGGCAGGCCCTGGCACAGGGTGCCCAGAGCAGCTGTGGCTGCCCCTGGATCCCTGGCAGTGCCCAAGGCCAGGTTGGACACTGGGGCTGGGAGCAGCCTGGGACAGTGGGAGGTGTCCCTGCCATGGCAGGGGTGGAGAATGAGAGGCCTTGAAGGTTCATTCCAACCCAAATATATCTGGGATTCTGTGACTTCCACTGTTCCAAAATGAGGCTTTTCCATGCCCAGCTCACTGCCAGAGATGCTCAACATGATGAAAATCTTGCCCTGTTGTCACAAGATTCCAAGTTCAGTGTTGGAGTCTCTCGCCTGGGACATTTCAGGCAAGGCTGAGACAGATTTCAACCCTGGAGTGCTTGGCTGAGCTCAGCCTCAGCTCTGAGCACTGCCAGACACTTGTCAGTGACTGAGAAACCAGGAAATGACAGAAACGTGAAAGCTCTATGGGAGAAAGGAGGTTTAGTGAGTTTTCCCTTTTTTTTCCTTCTTTTTCCTAGATAAAGGGATGAAAACACATGATTAAGGGTAATGTGAGAACTAGAGGCCTGATCTTCTGCTACTGCCTTTGCAGCATCCCTTTTATCTGAAGAACTCCTGCAACGGCTCATCCAGCTGCCCTGATGAAATGTGAGGAGAGCACAGCTTCTCCCTGTGCTCCCGAGGAACATTACAAGAATTCAAAGTGATCAGGAGGATGAAAAGGGCACAAAATGATATTTAGTGCTTGTGTTCTTTAAAGAGCACAGGTGAGCCCACCCTGCCCTGCTCTGCACAACACCAGGAACGTGTCCCTGTCCTCTGGCAGGGAGCTGAGGGAGCAGTGCTGGCCTTGGGGCTGGATTTTGGTATTCCTGGCTGCTTTTGGGGTGGGGACCACTGAGGGACACCAAGAGGAACCCCACCAGTGCCTGGCTGCAAGTTCCCTTCTTGATTCATGTGGCTCTTTTAATTTTGGTATAAAGTCCCCCAGAGTGGCTTCATGCCATGGCAGGGACACCTCCCACTGTCCCAGGCTGCTCCAGCCCCAGTGTCCAGCCTGGCCTTGGGCACTGCCAGGGATCCAGGGGCAGCCACAGCTGCTCTGGAAATTCCAGCCCAGCCAGGAATTCCCAATTCCCAATATCCCATCCATCCCTGCCCTCTGGCAGTGGGAGCCATTCCCTGTGTCTTGTCCCTCCATCCCCTGTCCCCAGTCTTCCACAGAGCCCTCGGCTCTCCTGTGCTGCCCAACACAAACCCAAATCCCAGCCCGTGATGTGAACAGAGGCCCAAATCCTGGATGGATTTTCCTCAAACCTGACCCCAGCTGGGATTCTGAGCAGCAAATTCCAGCCCAACAAGGGTACTTGGGAAGGGCAGAGGGAAAACCAGCTCCTCTCTGAGCCCATCAGCAGCCCTGAATCACCAGAGCCCAGTGCAGGATGGAGAAAGGGCCTGAGGACTCCTGGAACACGGAGACGCTCTCTGGGAAGTGCAGTTTGATCCCTCCTCGGTGCCAAGGGTCTCTGTCTCTGAAGAAAGGGTTAATGGCTGCTGGCTTAATTAGTGCAACGTGAATGAACAACATTTTTGTGAGCTTGAGGGTAAATTAAGACAACGTTTAGTTCTGCTTCTTATTAGCTCTGCATAAATTCTCCCAGGAGCTTAATTAGCTCTGTCACAGCAAACAGCGCCTGGTTTCCACCAGGGAATGTCCCTGTTCCCAGCTCCTGTCCCTCCAGGAACACAGGGAATGTCCCCATTCCCAGGGAATATCCCCGTTCCCAGCTCCCGTCCCACCAGGAACACAGGGAATGTCCCTGTTCCCAGGGAATGTCCCTGTTCCCAGCTCCTGTCCCTCCAGGAACACAGGGAATGTCCCCATTCCCAGGGAATGTCCCTGTTCCCAGCTCCTGTCCCTCCAGGAGCCACAGCAGCTCAGCCCAGCTCCTCTCCCAGAAGCAGCTGCTGGTGCTGCAGCACAGAGCCCCTCAAGGGAAAGCATCCCTGACCACGGCACGAGGTGGGAATGGGATGAGGCTTTAGGGTCCCTTCCAACCCAAACCATCCTGGGATTCCGTGAATGGCCACATCTGCCCTTACTCAGCAGGTTCTCCTTTGCAGGAGGAAGAAACTCCACTGCTGCACCTTGCTCTGTTAGAAGTTCACTCTCCAAGCAGAATTTGGGTTCTGCCATTTTCAGAAGTTTTCCTGTTCACAGGCAGCCCTGAACCCAGCACGCCCCAATCTGCTCCCCCCTGCCAGCCCCAGGGGCCACCCCAGCCCCTGCTCTGCTGGCCTGGGCACTCTGCCAGCCTTGACCTGCTTTGGGCCTCAGAACAGATACACCCACACCAACACCACTCCTGAGCTGTTCATCTCACCCAACACCACTCCCGGAGCTGTTCNCTGTTCATCTCACCCAACACCATTCCTGAGTTGTTCATCTCACCCAACACCACTCCTGAGCTGTTCATCTCACTAACACCATTCCTGAGCTGTTCATCTCACTAACACCACTCCCGGAGCTGTTCATCTCACCAACACCACTCCTGGAGCTGTCCATCTCACCAACACCACTCCTGAGCTGTCCATCTCACCCAACACCACTCCTGGAGCTGTTTGTTCATTCCAGCCCCTCCAAGGCCAGCAGCCCAGACCTTTGGCATTGTCCCTGGCGCTGTCCTGCCCGCAGCCTCTGCCAGGGAGGTGCAGAGGCAGTGCAGGGCCCAGCAGGGCTGCCCAGAGCACCCTTCCCCAGCAAGGCTCTCCCTGGACTTTAGCCAGCACTTTTCCTGCCCCTTGGAGAGGTTTCAAGCACCTTCTGCTGAGCTGCTCTTGGCCACTCCTCCCACAGCCTGCTCTGTACTTTCCACTTTGCTTCAATTTAAGAGATTCAGCCTTTTTGTCACTCGTCCTTTTCATTCTGAAGTGCTCTTTAACTTCAAATAACTTGTTTCACACAAAGGTATGGTTTTTGTGCATCATCCGTGAAAAGTGACATCCTGGTCACCATAACCTCTGGTTTTCCTGGAATTCTCCAAGTAAATGGCAGCAGCTCTCCCTTCTAACCAGCAATCACCATTACACAGAAGTTTTATAATGCAGAGCTTTCCTTCTCAAGAGGAACAGCCATATATTTGGAAGGAATAATCACAGGTAAAACTTGTCTCTGTACATTAATTATCTTTAGAGATTTGTTCCAAAACACAGGTAATAATTTTTGGGTTTTAACATTTATCGTTCTGTGGAAAGCACATCATTACGCAGGAGGAACTCAATTCACAGATAATTTTTTTCTTCTAGGTTTTTCTGTAGAACTTCTAGAACCTGCAGTCTGAAGAAAAAAAAAAAAGTTAAATACACATAGAGCCAGAAATGAGAGCACTTTAGCTCAAAAAATACCAGGTGAGCCATGCACTGACTGAGGGGTGACCACTCAGATCTCCAGGCTGGAGGGTGCTGGTTGCCCCTGCAGCTCCCACCCCAGGGCACAGCCCCACTGCCCGTGCAGGCACCTCCTGAATTGTGCCCAGGGGCCCTGCTCAGAGCCCTCTGGAAAGAGCCCTGCAGGGCAGGATTTGGAGCCCCCAGCTCTCCAGTGTCCCACCCCCCTTCTGACCCCCCCCAGGGAGGCCATGGGATGCTCAGGGACTGCAGCCAGGGCTCTCCTGATGGCCACAGCACCCAGGCTGCCCTTTGGAGACAGGCTGGATGAGCTCTGAGCAAGCTGGCCTGGGGAAAAGTGTCCATGCCCACAGCAGGGCTGGAGCTGGGGCAGCTTCAGGGTCCCTTCCAGCCCAGGCCATCCTGGAGTCTGTGATGGTGGCACAGGCTCAGGAGCTCCAGCAGGGCCTGGCTCCAGCAGTTTCTGTCCCAGCAGCTCCACCCCTGCACAGCTGTGGGGCCCTGCTGGGCCTGGCTGAGGAGGAGCAGCTCAGCCCTGAGCCCCGAGCTTGGGGACAGCACCAGGGGTGACCCATGGGGACAGCACCAGGGGTGACCTGTGTGGAGCTCGGGGACAGCACCAGGGGTGACCCATGGGGATAGAGAGGCCAGAGCTGGCCGGGAGCTGGGGACACTCAGCTGCCAGCCGAGCTGCTCCTCTCTTCTTCTCTCCTCTCCTCCAGGGTGGGAGCACAAAGCTTTTGTCATCAGCTCGAACAGCAGCAGCACTCCCAGGAACACAACACTCCTGCTCTCTGAAGGGCCCCTGCCCTAGAGTGCTCTCCCAGCCGGATTTCTCCGGAGTCTGATTAAAGTCATCATTTGCCACTGAAAATGTCATAAAATATTTATGACACAGATGATATTTAAAGATCACTGTAGAACATTTCTAATAACTGATGTAATTCAGTGGAAGCAGCCTAAATTGACACACACTCAGAAAAAGGAAATAATGGAGCAAAGCAACACTCCAACGAGTCTGCTAATTAGTTATCCCCAGCTCCCGGGGTAGGAATCACATCTGTCTGCTTGGAGCACTCTCATCCTGCCCGGCAGAGCAGGTGTGCCATGGCTGCAGCTGGGGCCCATGCTGGCAGGGATGCTGCAGGCCCAGGCTGCAGGCCCATGGTGCACACCAGTGGTGCAGGCCCAGGCTGCCGGCCCACGGTGCTCCCTGCTGCTCCATGCCCCCGCTGCAGACCCATGGTGCAGGCCCTACGGTGCTCCCTGACACTCCATGCCCCCGCTGCAGACCCATGGTGCAGGCCCTACGGTGCTCCCTGCTGCTGCAGGCCCATGGTGCACACCAGTGGTGCAGGCCCATGTGCAGGCCCATGCTGGCAGGGATGCTGCAGGCCCATGGTGCAGGCCCAGGCTGCAGGCCCATGTGCTCCCTGACACTCCATGCCCCCGCTGCAGACCCACGGTGCAGGCTCACGGTGCTCCCTGCTGCTGCAGAGCCACGGTGCAGGCCCAGGCTGCAGACCCATGCGCTCCCTGACACTCCATGCCCCCGCTGCAGATCCCTGTGCCCCCGCTGGAAGCCGGGACACGGGAACGACTCCTGGCAATACCAGCCCAGCCCGTGGGGCGCAGAGACAGCCGCAGGGGCTGCAGCAGCAGCAGGGCCAGCCCAAACCCCGCAGGGACGGAGCAGGAGGCCTGGGAAGGGCCCTGCTGGCAGCACCTGGCCCAGCGCTGGCTCCCTGGCAGCTTTGTGTCCCCGTGGATGCCCCGGAGCAGCACGGGTGGAGCCGTGGTGGGGCTGTTGGAGCTGCCCCTGCCGAGGGCCTTTGGGAGCAGCTGCTGAGAACTGACACCCCCCAAACTCAGCTCACCCAGGGCCGTGGGCTTCTCCCCCTTTTGTAAATTCTGCCTAAACCACCTCTGTTCATCAGCTGATGGCTCCACCATGCTGCCTAATCCAACTGGAATTCCTTCAGAGTTTTGGCCTCCTAAGGTAATAGAGGATTAAAGAGGGGAGAAAGAGAAAGCTTTTTGTTCCCTAATTTTAGATGCGCAGCCAGATCACGACCTGCCTCCCTGAGAAACAAGTAACACCCCTCTCCATCTTCTGACAATGCAGCACAAAATCCCTTCTCAGCTCTCTGCCCCTCCACGCTCCCTCAGGAACCTCTGCCTGCCTCCAGTGTTGGTCAACTTAAACAGAGCCCCAAGAAGGTTATTTTCCATCTCTTGCCTCTGCTATTGCTTTCCAAGTAGGAAATTCCCCAGCTCAGATTCATCAACTGATCAGAGAATCTCTAAGGCTGGAAAATCCCTCCAAGACTGAGCCCAACCCTTCCCCCTGCCAAGGCCACCACTAACCCATGGCCCCAGGTGCCACATCCACACAGGTTTAAATTCCTCCAAAGATGGGGATGATTAGCTGGAGACTGCAGAGCTCTGGGTGCCCAGCAAATGCTGCTGGCATTTCATCCCACGCTTGTTTCTCACCCCTGGACAGGCTGGAGCTGAGTCCCTCCAGTGCCCGGGAGATCAGGGGTCGGGCTCAGGACAGAGTCTAAACCTCCCTAAGTCTCAGCATCTCTTCAAGGGATCTCCCACGTTTTCTCTGGAATGCAGAAGGATAATGAAGGTGTGGCTGGGGCAGCCTGTGTCCCCTCTGCCACAGCTCTGCTCTTGGGGAACTTTCACCAGCTCAACCCAGGCGAGGCAAAAACCTGAACATTTCAGAATGGGAAACATTTTGTGAAAATTACTAAGAAAAACCACCCAAACCCAAGCTCGCTTTTGTATTGTTCAGTATGTGAAGACCTGGAGGAAAACTTTGTAAAATGCCACTCCTGTCTCACAGAAGTGCTTCCTCAAACAAGAAAACTGCTCGTTTCTCATTTGGAGTTTAATACACTCTTCACTTCTGGTTTCTCTCACGATACATAAAGCTTTTCCCTTAACTTGGAGCCACAGAAATCGTTGCATCACTGCTGATAAAGCCAGATGCTCACAGTTATTCAGGATAAAGTGTCTTTTTAATAGCTGGCATCATTAACTACAGACAGTTCAAAACTCCAGAAGAGCTGTAATAGTAATAAATTGTTCAGGAAAAGCAGGCAATTGATATAACTGCTTCCAAAGTAGTGAGGCAAAGGAAAATGGGCTTTGAGAGCACTGAGTGAGTCACAGTACATCATCCCCAGGCTCAGAAAAACACTGGATTTAGTCACTGGGAGGGAACACACACTCACAGAGGGGCAGCTACAAAGGATTCCTGTCACTCCCCTGACGACTGTGACAGCCAGAGGGATCCTGGTTATTCACTGCTGCCCCCAGCCCCAGGGCTCCACCGGAGCTGCCTTCCCAAATGGGAACAGCAGCTCCACAGCAAGCAGAGCTACCCCACACCACATCCCCAAACCTGCCCCTCCAGCTCTCTCATGGCTGGCAGTGCCCAGGTGTTCCCTGGATTTGGTCAGCTTCAGGTGAAGCCACTGAATGTTCTCCCACCTTCTCCTGTTTCTCCAAGGATCCACCTGTGACAAATCAACCCAAACAGCAGCACACAAGACTTGGGCCTGTTCTGGTCACAGGACTGGAGCTCAAGGGTCTGTCCTGGCATATCCCAGAGCCTTTCCTCATCCCTGGGCACTCCTGGACAAAGAGCTCTGGTGCTGCTGGGGGCACTGGACATCCCCAGTTCCACCACCATGCACCCCTTGTTTTGGGGACGTGCTCCCAAAGGCCACTGCCCATGCCACAGCTCCACACCGACATTCAGATTGCAGCTGTGGGAAAATTCCCTTTGCAGGTCACCCAAAGGTCTCCAGCTGAGCATGAAGCTCACAGGGGTAACACGAAAATCCCCGTTCTGCCACTGCCTGCCCACGGTGCACCCCGGGGAACACCCGGATCCCTCCCCTGCACGGGCTGCTTTAGGGAGCTGGAGGTGGCAGAAAGATCCTGCATGGTTCTTCAGGCTGGGCAAACCCCCTCAGCCTCTCCTCCCTCCTTCCTGGGTTCCATCTTCATTCTTCCAGGATTTATTTTTTGGGGTTGAGGAATTCTAGAATATGACTGAATTGTCCCAAGTTCTTTCAGAGAGGTACTCAATTATATCTTCTTTTTGTCCCTGTACATACCAGAGAAAAGGCAAAATGAAGAGGGTCTGATTAAATCATCTCAGGGCTGCACCACAGACCATCCCAGAGGAGGACACAGCCCATTAAACTCTGTCTGAGGACTGGGCTGTTGTGGATCAAGGAGATCCTGATCAGCTGGTGCTGTTTGGCAGCAGAGAAGTAACCTGGATGATCTTGGAGGCCTTTCCCAAGCTCAATGATTCTGTGATTACAGAGCAGAGGCTGAGCTGTCCCACCTGTACCCAGAACCTGAGCCCACCCCTGGCTCCAGCTCTGGGGGGTCACAGACCCCTCCTGCAGGGCTCTGCCAGCGCCTGGAACAGCACCAGGGAGCCGGGAATTGTCCCCAAGCAGCCTCTTCTGGCCATCCTCCCCACGAAACTTCCAGCCCAGAAATGCAAATAGGAGGTGCCACTTTAGTTTACTCTTTCCTCAGGAAAAGGTGAAAAACGCAGGAAGTGTCACAATGCCAGAGAATCCCAACTCACGGTTTTCACTTCACCTCCTAATTTGTTGTTTTGAGGAAGATCAATGCTGGGGATGTCTGTCAAAGTTATGGATGTGCTACTATTTGCAAATCAGTTCAGTGCATTTGCAGTCCCAGGAGAGATCTCCGTGCCAAGTTTACTCATTTTCCTCACTGACACAGACAGCACAAGAGCTCCTTCCCAAGATCTGCCTCTTAGGCTGACGATGCCAATGGAATTCCTCATGGGCAAGAGCAGCCCTGTGCTGCTGGGAAAGCAAATGAAACGTGGGGCTTGCCCCTTCTGTGTCCTCCTTACCCTACAAACGAGCAGGCAGAGGCAGCAGCCCTCCCTGGGTAATTCTGCACGCTGTCCCCAGGCCACCAGGATAGTGGCAGGGTTGGCATGAGCTGGGCTTTAGGGTCCCTTCCAACCCAAACCATCCTGGGATCCTGCCCCAGCGCAACCTGTGCTTGACCCCAGGACATGCCATCATTTCCTGACTGCTGCAGGGACTTGGTGAACAAAGGAACATCTCCTCTCACACCCTGCAGACACCACCTGTGAACAGGAGCTGGGTGCTGGACAGGGCAGGGGAGGTGTTCACAGAAACCCTCCCTCAGCCAGACTTTGTGACTGCGTTACGTCACTCCTGAACTGCCCACAGAGTAAACTGAGACAGGACAGGGCTGCTCTGCAGAAGGACAAGTCAGGGGGGTTAGAGAAAACATCAACTCATTCCCTGCTCCTTCTGGAGCCTGGAATCCATGTCCTCTCCAGACTGGATCTCCTCTTTTCTGAGAAATGGGGAGTCTGAACCTATTCCCATCTGCCAGGACCACACCTGAGGCTGCAGAGCCCACCCTGAGATGTTCTGTGGTTGCAGAAGCCACAGGCTCAGCAAATGAGCTGTGCAAAGAGCCAGAGAAGAGGCCTGGGGCACTGCCAGCACCCACAGAAGACACAGAAATGACAAATAATGTGTTTAGCTTTGAAGGAACTCCAACCTTACAGGTTCCAGAAGCACAGTAGAAAGAGAAATAGAATCCCAGAATTGGGATGGAAGGAACATTAAGTCCCATCCCACCCCTGGATGGGCAGGGACACCTCCCACTGTCCCAGGCTGCTCCCAGCCCCAGTGTCCAGCCTGGCCTTGGGCACTGCCAGGGATCCAGGGGCAGCCACAGCTGCTCTGGGACCCTGTGCCAGGGCCTGCCCACCCTCCCAGGGAAGAAAATAAAATAATACCCAAAGAGTTGTGTTGCTGGCTTGCCTCCCAAATAATTCTCACTGGGTACAGTGGGGCTATTTTATATTTCAGCAAGAAGCCTCTCACTCCACTGTGCTGTGCTCCAGGAACACAATGACTCAGTTGCATATGTCAGCTCGTCTGTCTCCTTTTCAGGGGTATTTTTATCATTCAAATTCCAGGTTACATAACTCGGGTTTGCACCAGGGCTCCTGGGCACAGCGCAGCCCCAGCGTGACCAGTCTGGGCAGGTGACACTTTTAATCAGGACTTGCTCGGGCTGGAGAGGAGGCAGAGCTGGATGAGGAGAGGGTGATTCACATGGCAAGGAGCTGAGAGAGATTAAAGCAGTCAGGGCATTTCACTCACTGGGAGCTCAGTAATTACATGACTCTAGGACCAGTCTCTTTATTAAGCAAATTGTTTATTAGGATTCTACAGCTGCAATCAACGCCAAACTGGCTCTGTCTCCCTGAAGGCTCCTCCAAAGCCTCTCCAGAGCTATTTTTGCCTCTGAGCCATATCTCACACTGACGCTGCCCACAGACAGAGCTATTTCAAAGTCAAGAGAACGAGAAAAACCAAACATTTCTATCAGCAAATGCTCAGGTGAGCGCTGCCTGCTCGCTGCTGTACAAACCAGCACGAGAAGCCTCTTGTCTGCAGCAAGAGTATTTCCCTTAGCACCAGGACAAACGGGCAGCTGAGCACGGAGCAGCAGCTCTGTCCTGCTGCTGCACAGCTCAGCTCAGCCGCAGACAGCAGGAAATCTTTCACGCAGATGAACAGGACACCTCTCTTGCCTGGCCAGAGGAACGTGGGGGGTTTGACCCACGGAGGCCTCGCCCCGGGAGCAGGCACACCCAGTGTGAGCATCACTGCCTGCAGAGCAGAGCCAGGGCCTGGCCCTGGAAGTCCTCCTGCTCTCCCACCCCAGCAGGGCAACACCAGCCACGCTGATCTGAAACCATCCTGCACAAAGGCACGGAGGGAGCTGAAGGACAGGAATTCCAACCTGGCTTAAAACCAACACTTTTTAAAATCAAAAATTTTCCAAGATCCTTATTATTATTATTACTTCTCCTTAAATCTGGGCTGGAAATATCCTGCTTTAGCTTCCAAGCACTGAACACCATAGCTGCTCCATCAGAAGCTCCTTGTCTGAAGCCACCTCCCAGCCTGTCCAAAGGGATGGGATGGTCCCTCTGACTCTCAGCTGCAGAGGTTTCCAGACCCTGGGGAAGTTTGGCAAAGCTATTCCCATCCTTTCAGGAGCCTTCCCAAACACAGGCATCAGAACAGAAACATTTTCCCACACAGTGGCACCCTTTCAATTGCAGCAATTTCAATGTCAGGCTTTCAGAAATTCTGGATTCTTCTAGAACTTCTTACCTTGCACTGAGGGCAGGAGCCTGTCCAGGGAAGGGAACAGAACTAGGGAAGGGTTTTATGGCTCCCCCCTTATTGCTTCTAGCTGGGTCCGCTCTCTGGGGAGGGAGGAGCCCAGACTGGGTGGATGGGGCCAGCTGAGGTGGTGTTTTCAGCACAATAAAAGGGTTACTGTGGTGTTTTTAGCACAATAAAAGGGCTACATGGTGTTTTTTCCAGGGCCCCTTTGTGGCTGAGTCTCCTCCCTCACAGGACACTGGTTTTCCATAATAATGGGACACACCTTGGGATGCGCAGTGACCCCAAATGCCCTGCGGGTGTTCCTCACCGTGTCAGCAAGCTCTGACAGCAATCCTGATCCTCATCCTGCCTGCCCCAGGTCAGGTTTCCACTCTGCAGCACTGCCTGGGACCAGCCAGCAGCCCTGGGAATGAGCCAGTCCCATCCCGGGACTGCTGCCCTCCTGCGCCACCCAGCCCGTGCCGTGCTTCCCTCAGCACAAGGGACACCTGAGGCGGGACTGAGTCCCCAGCGGGAGCTGCTGGCCATTTCTGAGCTGCGGGGAACTGCCCTTCGGCTGCCCTTGGCTCCTCAGAGCACGAAGGGAAGAGCCGGAGGTGCCCCGGGCACGGCCCTGGGACAGCTGGGACAGCCCGGCTCCAGGAGCTCATTCCTGGAGGAATCATTCCCGGGGGAATCCTGCCCCAGGTGGGACAGCCCGGCTCCAGGAGCTCATTCCCGAAGGAATCCTGCCCCAGGTGGGACAGCCCGGCTCCAGGGGCTCATTCCCGAAAGAATCCTGCCCCAGGTGGGACAGCCCGGCTCCAGGAGCTCATTCCCGGAGGAATCCTGCCCCAGCTGGGACAGCCCGGCTCCAGGGGCTCATTGCTGGAGGAATCATTCCCGGGGGAATCCTGCCCCAGGTGGGACAGCCCGGCTCCAGGGGCTCATTCCCGGGGAAATCATTCCCGGAGGAATCCCGCTTGCCCTCCTGCACTGCCGTGAGCTGCCCCACAGCCCCGAGCTGCACCAGCACCCCCACCCTGCGGGCAGGAAAAAGCCTTTTAGTGAGCCAGGAGGGAGCAGCAATCCCCTCAGGAAATTCTGTGTGTGTGTGTCCGAAGAGCCCCGTTATTCCAGGCATTCCAGGGATCAGCTTTCTTCCCCCGAGTTCCTCAGCGCACGGGAACAAACCAGAAGCGTGACCCACCAGTTGGGGAGTGCTCCGTGCCCAGGAGCTCTCCTGTCCGAGTCCCGGGGGGATGATTTTCCTTCCCTGTCCGAGCTGCTCCAGCCCCAGGGCGGTGTGGGAGGGATGGCTGTGCCTGCACCCAGCCGGGATCCCTGCATCCCGGGATTCCTGCACCCCAGGACTCCTGCATCCCATCCTGCATCCCTGGATTCCTGCACCCAGCTGGGATCCCTGTACCCAGCCGGGATTCCTGCATCCCATCCTGCATCCCAGGATCCCTGCATCCCAGGATCCCTGCATTCCAGGATCCCTGCACCCACACAGGATCCCTGCATCCCAGGAATCCCTGCATCCCAGGAATCCCTGCATCCCAGGATTCCTGCATCCCAGGAATCCCTGCATCCCAGGATTCCTGCATCCCAGGAATCCTGCATCCCAGGAATCCTGCACCCGGCCGGGATTGCTGCATCCAGCTGGGATCCCTGCACCCACACAGGATCCCTGCATTCCAGGATCCCTGCATTCCAGGATCCCTGCATCCCAGGATCCCTGCACCCACACAGGATCCCTGCATCCCAGGATCCCTGCATCCCAGGATCCCTGCATTCCAGGATCCCTGCATTCCAGGATTCCTGCATTCCAGGATTCCTGCACATCCCCTGCATCCAGCTGGTCCCTGCCTGGCCACGCTGGAACTGGGGCAAGTGGAGGTTGGACATCAATTATTTCTGCTTTTATTTTTTTATCTTTTCAATAATTTTTGTATTTTTATTTCCCTTCAGGACTCATAAGTGCAATGTTGTACACAAAAATCTGGCATTTAGGCACTACCAATGTACAATTTAGGTGATCTGAGCTTTCTCACACGGACAGTGGAGTTTCTCTTGGAGGTGCAGAAGGGCTGAGCTCACCTGGAAGTGAATTTTCACTGAAGGACTGGAACTTGCTCCACTGTAACAATTCCCTAATTTGAAAAGCCAAAGTTGCCAAAACAAGCGCTTCTGGAAACAAAAATATTTTCGAGTTAATGGTTCATTTGGTTTTCATGTTTATTTTTTTACTGATAGAAACTGACTGGGCAAGTGAAGAGCAGCAGGTCCTTGGCAGGATATTCACCAGCAAGGAAACTGAAAATGTTTGTTTCCACTTTCACAATGTAAATATTTGCTTTGTGCTGTCTGCTGCTGCCTGGGGGCAGCTGTGAGCCCAGACAGCATCACCCAAAGAAATCAGAAATTAACCGGAGGCCTCAGAGGCTGAAACCCCACTGGGAGCCTGAGACTGAGTGGGATGGCCATGGGGATGGGGTCCCTGGGACGGGGTCCCTGGGATTTGGGTTCTCTGGGATGGGGTTCACTTGGATTTGGGTTCTCTGGGACAGGATTCCTCAGGATTTGGGTTCTCTGGGACAGGGTTCCCCAGGATTTTGGTTCTCTGGGACAGGATTCCTCAGGATTTGGGTTCTCTGGGATGGGGGTCCCTGGGATTTGGGTTCCCTGGGATTGGGGTCCCTCAGGAGTGTCCCTGCAGGAAGGCAGGGGCTGCCCTGGCCCAGCCCGGGGGGATCCCCCCACAGCCGGGGCCCCAGGCCGGCACCGATGGAGCCAGGGCTGGGTTCCAGGGGTGAGCAGCGTTCATTTACTGAGCAGCTTTGGACACTGTCACCGTGGGGAGCAGCCCCACCTCTGCTCCCTGCCCGGGCTCTCCCAGGCTGCTCCAAAATCCAATTTTGCCTTCCTTGGCGTCACACAGAAGTTTCCTCCACCAGCTGTGGGTTTATTGCCTTCCTGGTGCAGAAGGCTTTATTTTGTGTTGAAAGGTAATAGGGGAAAACCGAATTACTGTGAAACTGAAAATATCTGCAAGATGTACCTTAGAATCCCAGAATCCCTGATCAGTCTGGGCTGGAAGGGACCTTAAATCCCACCCAGAGCCACCCCTGCCATGGCAGGGACACCTCCCACTGTCCCAGGCTGCTCCCAGCCCCAGTGTCCAACCTGGCCTTGGGCACTGCCAGGGATCCAGGGGCAGCCACAGCTGCTCTGGCAATTCCAGCCCAGGGCCTCCCCACCCTCACACTCCTGCACATTCAGTCTTAAAAAAAACATTACAGGCACTATTAAAATGTGATTCATCAGGCTCTGGTTGTAAGAGCTACAAGAGTTTAAATCAAGCAGCAAAGGTAACTTTGACCCCGGGAACCTTTTGTGCCGTGCTCAGCAGCAGCAGAGCCCAAGTGCCACCCCTGCGGGCAGGGCCACGAGCTGGGACAGCCCCAGGGTGGCATGGCACACCTGCCAGTTGCTGTCTATCCGTGGTTATGGCAATGTATAAAGCTGTGCCCTGGATCATCCTCATGTACACACTGGTTGGATCCAGCTGTAAGAATTTTAGCGTTTACATGTGAGTTGGATTTTAAAAAAGTAGAGAGAAAAAACCCTATCCCTTCCCAAAACAACATCACCACCAATAACAACAACAAAACAAAAAAAAACTTCAAACCTCCAGTCACCCCCAAAAAACAAAGAAAAAATCCCATCAAAACCCCCAAAATCCCAACCCCAAATTATGTTTATTATTCAGTAGCATGCACTTCAGGGGTTTATTTCTCCCTGTGCATGGAAAACATTTTATTCCATCAAATCCTGGACGCCTTCATCCCAGAAGCTGCTGTTGCGGGGATAAATCCTTTCTCCAGCCCAGCTGTTGGGGCTGCAGCTGTCAGAGCTGCTGCCTCCCCCAGGACACGGGCTGGCACACCGGCTGGGAGCAGCCCGGCAAGTTCTCCCAGGAGCCAGGAACATTGCTCTGAGACAATGAGCAACCGTGTGACAGTGTGAAAGAGAGATTTTCCTAAATCTGACCAACTGCAGTTCACTTCGTTACAGGAAAACATGACTGACACAAAGCTAATTTTCTCCTGATTTGTGTTTGGGGGTTTTTTTGTCATCT
This sequence comes from Leptocoma aspasia, assembly GCA_013399835.1. Taxonomy (NCBI): domain Eukaryota; kingdom Metazoa; phylum Chordata; class Aves; order Passeriformes; family Nectariniidae; genus Leptocoma; species Leptocoma aspasia. Next base: position 116,049 of record VXAX01003837.1, read on the forward strand.
TTTCCTTGCATTTTCAAGTGTTTGCAATCTCTACTGTCACTGAAGCTGTGTAGTGAGACACTTTATTTACATGGATAGAATAAGCTAATTATCGTTCCTTATACATTTCTAAACAATCCATCAGTTTTAATTGGATTATATAAGAATTGGACTGCAAGATGCCAGCCACAGCAGATGAAACGCTGGCTCCTTCAGAGAGTCCAGCTCCTCCAGAGAAGGCCAGGAAAATACAGAGTAAAGAAGCAGCCCAGGATAATACAGGATGAGAACAGCCCACTACAAACCAGTACTGCCAAGGGATTGTTTCCAGGCTTCCAAGGAATTCTGTTTTCATTCCCTGCTCTCCAGAACTGTCATATTCCTGGTTTGGACAGCATTGTATTTGAGAAACACTGATTTGTTTGTTTGATTGTTTTCCGTTTTGGTTTGGCTTTTTGTTTGGTTGGTTGGTTTGGTTGGGGTTTTTGTTTGTTTGTTTGTTGGGTTTTTTTGTTTGTTTGTTTGGGGGTTTGTTGTTGTTTTGTTTTGTTTTTTCTTTTTGCCCATTATCACACAGGAAAAGAATCTCTTGATTTCCCTCAGTCTCTCCATCAGGATCGTTCCCCCTGCTCTGAGTTATTCCCTTCCTGGTTCCTTTCTGAGACAATTTGCTCAGTGTTTGACCATTCCCCCTCAGCTCCTGGGACTCCTTGCTCCCCTGGGGCTTTTCTCCCTGGCTCCCTCCACTTGCAGGAGGTGTTGCAGCTTCTGGGGCTCATCCAAGGCTCCAGAATGTGCTGTGGGGACTCTGAAAAAAGAAACCACAGTCCCTTACAGCATCTACCTTTCAAAATATCCCCCAATTTACAGAGCTTTATTCCCTCTTCCTCATTCAGGAGAGACTCTCAGGTGGAAGGGGCCTGCAGTGCTCACCCAGCCCTGGTGCTGGATCCCTCTAGGGCTGAGCAGAAGCTCCAATGTTGTTTTGCATTGTCCAAACACTTCTGCACCAGGGACAGGCCTGGGGCATCGCCCACCCTGCAGGATCCTGCTCCAGCTCAGAGCCATTGGCCCTTAGCTTTCAAACAGCTGCAAAAGAAATATTCTACAGAGCAAAAATCCACAGAGCTGGGAAAACGCAGCTGCACTTTTTGGGCTGGGGCAGGAGAGGAAATGCCTTGTTTTGGTCACTGTGCCTGGCCCAGTCTAACCCAGCTGGTTTGTGTTCTCTGCCTGGACTCGTCCTTCACAGACACATTCCAGGCCATCCCGAGGAAAGGTATCCCTGTGTCTATTTTAAAATCCCCTCCTGCAGAGGCCTGGCAGGTCTAGCACTGCCTTCCCTGGCTGCTGTGTGCTGGTCAGTAGCTGCAATAATTTGGTGATATATTAAAATGTCTTGTAAACCAATTTGCAGCAGGTGAATGATTGCTCTGCTCGAAAGCCTTCCATTTTCCTTCCTTATTTTTCTGAGCAGATACTTATTATAATACAGGTTATTAAACATCAAAGGTTTACCTTGTCTTGAGACGATTTAGCTTCTGTTAGAGGCCTATAAAATGCTTTATTGGGCATGGTTCTGAATAAATATTCCATTGTAGGTGAGACCAGGACTCGTGTGCTGAAGTTCCAGAGGGCCTCGTTTGCCACCCTCGGAGCCCAGATGAGCTCTGGTGGAGCTCTCAGGTACCTGTCCTCACCTCTTGTCACATGAGGGCCATCTTCCAAAGTGTCCTGCTCCCCTCAGCTGCGTGTCACACAATCAGAATCAGCTCACACGGGATGGCGCAGGCAGGGCCAGCCCCAGGGATGAGCCACACTGGAGCCCCCTCAGTGCCAGGGACAGACTGGGATGGAGCAGGCAGGGCCAGCCCCAGGGATGAGCCACACTGGAGCCCCCTCAGTGCCTGGGGCTGCCTGGGGCCAAGGCAGTGAGCCTGACCCAGCCCTTGACCCCTGTCCCCAGGTGCCACACCCCAGGGCTGTTAAGTCCTCCCAGGGATGGGGACTCCAGCCCTGCCCTGGCAGCTGTGCCAGGGCTGGACAGCCTTTCCATGAAGGAATTTTCCCAATATCCACCCTGAGCCTGCCCTGGCCCAGCCTGAGGCTGTTCCCTCTCCTCCTGTCCCTGTTCCCTGGGAGCAGAGCCCGACCCCCCCGGCTGTCCCCTCCTGGCAGGGACTTGTGCAGAGCCACAAGGGCCCCCCTGAGCCTCCTTTTCTCCAGGGGAGCACAGAGGAGCTCAGTAGGACACCTGAGGTGTGGCACACGCTGTGAAAGTGCTTTCCCAGGAGCTTTGTGTCCCAGACCCTGCCCTGTGGATCTGCAGTGGGGACGTGTTGGGTGCCCCACGGCTCTCCCCACTGTGGCTTTGCTGGAAACGGATCCCTGAGCTCTCCTCAAGGGCAGAGGAAACCCAGCTGGAAAGCAGAGAGGAGCCCTGGCTGGTGCTGCTCCGAGCTGCCACGTTAAAGTCTTCTGCACAGAAGTGCCACCTGAAAACCAGCCACGTCCCCCAGGGTGGCCACCCATGGTCACAGCCTCCTCCAGCATTAGCCACGTGCTTGGGGAGCAATTTTGTTCCAAAACCACCCCCATTTTTAATCAGGCCATTGCTGCCCTCCTGTCCACAAGGACTGTGAAGGGAGAGCCGGTGATAAGAACCCATTCTTCCAAAGATGATTTAAATGGGAATGTGAGGAGTGCCAGCCCTCTCTGCCCCATAACCCACCGACAGTCCTGGCACCCACAGTGCTCACAGGCACCTGGCTGCTCAAACGGTTTTCAAAAATGTGAAGGAAATTCTCCTTCCCTGAAGGTGTTTGGGGAATGTCACCACTTGGTGCCTTCCCTCGCTGAAGGAACAAGGCGCTGCTGCCTTGCCCAGCCTGTGCCCCACAGCCCTGCCTGCAGGCAGGAAGGTTCTCGTGTCTCCATTTGCACTTTTGATTGCTCTTCGAGGAAGAAGTCACGTCGGGAAGGGAGTTAGTTCCAGAGAGGGAGTGTTCGGTTAACTGCGCACCCCTGGATCTGGGAAAGCTGGAGGGGACTTGTCAGCCCACGGGAACGATCCACGGCCAGCCGGGAGATGCCAGGGGGGCACTGATGGTCCTGGCTGTGTGCGGGGCCGCTCCTGCCGGGGTGGGACGGGGACAGCGCGGTCCTTGTCCCGCCCAGAGCCCGCAGGTCAGAGGGAGCAGCTCCCACCTCTCATTCTCCAGCACAGCTCCTGCCCCAGCCCAGCAGGCTCCTCTCCCGCACCCCCGGGCACAGCGGGGACCACGGGAGTTCAAAACATCCAACCAGCACATCTCCTCACAGCCAGGAGAAGGGCAGCAGTGCCAGGGGACAGAGAGGGACACCACAGAAACACCTCCTCACAGCCAGGAGAAGGGCAGCAGTGCCAGGGGACAGAGAGGGACACCACAGAAACACCTCCTCACAGCCAGGAGAAGGGCAGCAGTGCCAGGGGACAGAGAGGGACACCACAGAAACACCTCCTCACAGCCAGGAGAAGGGCAGCAGTGCCAGGGGACGGAGCCGAGGGATGGAGCTGTGGGATGGAGATATGGGATAGAACTATGGGATAGAACTATGGGATAGAACTATGGGATAGAACTATGGGACAGAGCTGTGGGACAGAGCTGTGGGACAGAGCTGTGGGATAGTGCCCCAGGATAGTGTCATGACAGCCCCTGCACCACACACCCGTGAGTCCTGGCTGGGCTCGGGCTGAGGGCTTTGAGGCACGAGGGGATGAATTTTTCCCGTTGCTGCTGCACCTGCAGCACTCAGGAAAGGCTCCCAGCTCTGCCACGCTGAGCAGGGCCGGGCTGGGGGGGGGCTTGCACTGCGAGGGAAATTCTGCTCCTTCCCAGCTTTAAGGATTAGTTTAGCTCCAGTGTTTTGTGAACGATCCTGGTGTTTAACGCACACCTGGTGGCTGAGCTGAATCCACCAAGTGCTTTTCCAGGGCTTTGCTGGTCATGGCTGCTGTTCTGCTCCGTTCTCAGGACGTTGAGGAGTTCTGTGCAGCTGCCATGCAGCAGGGATTGACTGGAATGATGCCAGAAAAGCTTCCAAGCCCCGAAATTCAGTGACTGAATACTGACAAGTCTGAAATCCTGCCCAGCATGAGCAAGCACCGTGTCTGTGCCCATAAAGGATGCAGGGAATTCATGGATGCTGGGCTGGCAGCAGCCAGGCTGTGGCAGAGCAAGCCCTGGGCTATCAGGGCTCACGGACTCAGCCCAAACAAGGCCCAGCTCCCAGAGCTGGGTAGGGCTCATTTCCCAGGCAATTTAAACCAATCCATGGTGTTCCTGCCTCTGCCTGGCATTCCTGCCCCCCATGCCAGCCTTGCCTCCTCCTGCTGGCTCTGGCAAACTGAGGGAGCTGGGGATGAGCCCAGACCCCAGCCACGTTTGGGGTGGGGTCACCCCAGTGCCCCCAGCACCCTGGGCTCCCCTGGCATGAGCCCCACCACAGAGGGGCAGCGAGCACCAATCCCAATTTGGATCCACTTGAGCTTCTGGCATGAAAATCCAGGGCTGTGGGCTCTGCCATCCTCATTCCTGCAGCCTCGGAGCCGGGGATCTGTGGGTAACCAGGAAAATAGGTCACTCCTTGCTTCAGGTGCTTGTGTTTGAAAACACAGCTGGGAGAACAGAATAAAGGTGCAGAAGAAGGAGGGAGGGGGGAACGAGACCAGCAGGATGAGGCACTGTAGGCCCCTTATCAGCTGATGATTTCCCCTGCTGTGTTATTTCTGCATAAACCTTAGCACAGTGATGTTCACAGCACATCCTTGTCCGTGTGAGCCAGAAACAGACAAATCAAAAGGGAGGAGTTCTGGCCTGGGTGGCCCTGGGAGTGTGGCTCAGGGCTGAGTGTGGTTCAGCTGGATGGGCTGAGGTGTCTTCCAGCCTTGCTGGTTCTGTGATTCTGTGTTTCTGTGATTCTGTGTGATTCTGTGATTCTGTGATTCTGTGTGATTCAGTGATTTTGTGATTCTGGGATTCTGTGTGATTCTGTGATTCTGTGTGATTCTGGGATTCTGTGTGATTCTGTGTGATTCTGTGTGATTCTGTGTTTCTGTGATTATGTGATTCTGTGTTTCTGTGATTCTGGGATTCTGTGTTTCTGTGATTATGTGATTCTGTGATTCTGTGTTTTTGTGGTTCTGTGTTTCTGTGATTCTGTGTTTCTGTGTTTCTGTGGTTCTGTGATTCTGTGGTTCTGTGATTCTGTGTTTCTATGAGCTCGATCACTTTGCCATGGGAATGGAGATGCCATGGAAATGGGAGATTCAGCAGTGATTCCTGGTGCTTGCTGTGGCCATGGCTGTGTCCATGGGGCTGGGGCCTTCAGGCACTGAGGTCACTGGCAGTGAGTAGTCTCCACTCCAGGCAGTACACTGGAAATCATCCAGTGCCCACCCCAAGAGGGGCTTTGGTAAGTGGTGACTGCTCCCCTGGCCCTCAGCCCCATGGCCATGGGCTGTGCCAGGGTTTTCCCTGATCTCCTCCTTGTGGGAATGCTGCTCCCTCCCCGGGCTGCCCCTGAGCTCTGTCACTGGCTGCAGCTCTGTGCTCTTTCCTCTGTCAAAGAGCATTTTTATTGGGAAGGGTAATTCCACATGTGGATGTATTACTTTCAATAGAAATCATATTTAAAGAGTGCCATCCTTTAGAGATTAGCTGTGGAATACCCATTACCTGCCCAGAGAGCGGAAAATGCAATGCTGAGCTCCTTCAATGAGAGACTCCTGCTAACCCTCAGCCCTGCAGTGTGCTGTGATGTTCCCACCAGGACTCCCCACCTGCACTGCCCCGCGGGGCTGCTCCTGTCTGAATCCTGCTCCTTTGGGGGGATTTGGGCACAGGGGAGAGCTGGACCACCCCAAATCCAGGGCTGGCACCAAACCTTGGAGAGCTGCTGCTGCTTGTGCCTGCCCCAAGGAAGTCCTGGAGCAGGGAGCACCAGTGCCCTGACTCTTCCAGAAGTTATCCCCTTCCACTGCCTGAAGGGGCTCCAGGAGAGCTGGAGAGGGACTGGGGACAAGGGATGGAGGGACAGGACACAGGGAATGGCTCCCAGTGCCAGAGGGCAGGGATGGATGGGATATTGGGAATTGGGAATTCCTGGCTGGGCTGGAATTCCCAGAGCAGCTGTGGCTGCCCCTGGATCCCTGGCAGTGCCCAAGGCCAGGCTGGACACTGGGGCTGGGAGCAGCCTGGGACAGTGGGAGGTGTCCCTGCCATGGCAGGGCTGGCACTGGCTGGGATTTAACCCAGCCCAGCCCATTCTGTAATGACCAGGTGATGATTTATCTGACCTACCACTGCCACATTTCTGGCTCAATTTCATCCAAAATCACACACATTCAACCTCCTTTTTTAAGGAGACACTTCAAATTTTACCTGTTGAGGAATTATAAAGGAAGAATACTCAATGTTCATGAAAATAATAAAAATATTTCAGCGTAACTGCATTTTAACCAATCTGACACACAATAAAAAGGAGGCAACAGGAATGGAGGCTGCATCGTGCCCAGTGCTGTACAGAACAATGTGTTTTAGCAGCTCCAGGAGCTCCTCTGCAGCATTTTAATCAGCAGCACTCGCTGCCTTGGGCTCCCTCCAGCTGAGGCTGACCCTGACCCCCTGTGCCTGCCCCGGCCTCAGCCCCGCAAGGGTTGACAGTCTGCAGCTGTGATAAAAGGAGAGAAACAAAGGAGAGAGCCGCAGCAGCTCAGCCCAGGTGTGCCGGGCAGGTGTGTCAGGGCTGGCCGCTGTGGGTGTCACTCCCCTGGTGCTGCTGTCCCACCCCCGACCCTCCCACCACAGCTCCATCTTCTCCCTGCCTTTCCTCTTTCTTCTCCCTCCTGCTGGCATTTGCATTTCTCCTCTGGCAGGACCTGCCTGCTCCCTTCTCCCCAGGAAGATCAGTGC
>VXAX01003837.1:127980-132088 GCA_013399835.1 Leptocoma aspasia
GGTCCCCATGGATGGAGAGCTCGGGGGGCAGCAGTTCTGGGGTACCAGGGGTGGGACCTCTGTGGAGCTGGGTTCTGCAGCTCTGGGCAAGGCTGGGACATCGGCAAGGGCTGCTGTCACACCCAGCCTGCACCAGGACCTGGCCAGGAGCTACTGACACCCAGAATGAGCACAAGGACACAGAAACACTCACTGGGGACTGTCCCTGCACAGGAACACCCACTGGGACTGTCCCTGCACAGGAACAACTGCTGGGGACTGTCCTGGCACAGGAACACCCACTGGGACTGTCCAGGCACAGGAACATTCACTGGGACTGTCCTGGCACAGGAATACCCACTGGGACTGTCCCTGCACAGGAACACTCTCTGGGGACTGTCCTGGTACAGGAACACTCACTGGGACTGTCCTGGCACAGGAACACGCACTGGGACTGTCCTGGCACAGGAACACGCACTGGGGACTGTCCCTGCACAGGAACACTCAGTGGGGACTGTCCCTGCACAGGAACATTCACTGGCACTGTCCTGGCACAGGAACATGCACTGGGGACTGTCCTGGCACAGGAACACCCACTGGGACTGTCCCTGCACAGGAACACTCACTGGGACTGTCCCTGCACAGGAACACCCCCTGGAACTGTCCCACCACCCCTGGCACTGTCCCACGCCCCCTGGAAGTGTCCCTGCCCCTCCTCCGGGATGCTCCAGCCCCCTCTCCTCCCGTGGCCGTGCCCGTCCCGGCAGCCCAAGGCTGGTAGCCATGGCAATGGGCACACATGGCTAATCCCAGCCGGGCCAACCTCTCGCCCTCGCCTGAGCAATGCGCTATTTGGGGAGATTTAAGGTGTGTGTAAGGAAGGCTTAAAAGCTTCTGGTCACTGAGTGCTGCCCTGCCCTGCCATTAACTGGTTTTCTGGTTAATTGACTGGTTTTCTTGTTGCCTTTTTTTCAGCTTTGAAACCCTTTCTGGTCATCTCTGGCTTTCACTCAAAGAGCAGATTCGTGACTCCTGCAAATCTGCTGCTGCCTCTTTTGCTCTCCCTCTCCTCCCAGTCCTGTATTGGTTCCCAGCCCTCCCAGCCTGGTCCAGCAGCCTCCAGCACTGGACAGGACCCGTGCGACAGGACCCGTGCTGTCCCTGTCCCTGTCACTGTCCATGTCACTGTCCCTGGACAGGACACGTGCTGTCCCTGTCACTGTCCCTGGACAGGACTCATGATGTCCCTGTCCCTGTCCCTGTCCCTGTCCCTGCCCCTGTCCTTGGACACCACCCAGGATTTGCTTTCCTCCCACACCCATTTTCTTTCAGCAGTTTTGAGGAGAACCTGGTCAAAGAGTTCAGGTGAATTATATCATCCAGGAACATGTTCCCTTTCCTAGGGCCTCACTGAAATATTCAGATATTTCCTAGAGATTGATTACAAGGCATTGACTTAAAATCACAGTCACTGGGGCTGGGAAAGTCCTCCAAGACTCAAGTCCAACTTTTCCTGACCTCTGCAGGGACATTTTGCCAGCTCTCCTTCCACTCACCCCACGAGCAACACAGGCTGGGTGTTATCTCCAGTGGCAGCTCTCCTTTAGGTCACTTTGGAGTGTTCCAAGGTGAAACTGTGACACCATAATTCTCTGTATTGCCTAAAGATTTGGAACCATTAACTCTCATTAATTATCGCCCAGCTCTGTGGACAACCAGAAGCTTTTCAGTGAAAATCTCCACATTTTTATCAGTACAAGTCCTAAACTTCTTTGTCTAATATGAATCAAATTTTGGACCAAGAGAGGTGTTAAAATCAAGCCACTTCATTTGTAAAGATACTTTTCATAGTAATTTTTGTCTGGTTTACTTTGAATCACAGAATCCTTTAGGCTGGAAAAGCCCTCTGAGATCGAGTCCCACCCTTCCCCAGCCCTGCCCAGGCCACACCGCCCCTGTCCCCAAGTGCCACATCCACGGGGCTTTAAACCCCCCCAGGGATGGGCACTCCAGCCCTGCCCTGGGCAGCTGTGCCAGGGCTGGACAAACCTTTCCATGCAGGAATTTTCCCAATGTCCAAAGCCTGGTGCCCTGCAGGGTGTAAACAGTTAAACTCAGCCTCCAGATCTGCTGCAGACACGATCCCAGCTCCCAGAGCCAGCTGAGCAGGGATTACAGGCATATTTGTATTTATAACAGCTCCTGGGTGAAAACTGAATACTTTGTCATTTTTCCATCAAACTTCTAGTTATGTTTATTCTCCAACAGTAATGTTTTACTACAGCACAGATTTGCAGTTTCCCTGAGCTGGCTGCCTTTAACAGCCAGCATTTGCGTGAATTCCCTGCATCCACATCCATATTTTTATGCATATAATAAAGCAAACCACTGAAGGATCATCTAAACTTTATTTACTGTGGCCATGCTGCAATATTTAGGTCTGCTGAAATAGTTTGGGCATTTTAATTGCGTTATCAGAGCACAGCCAAAGCAGCAGATCCCCTTTCCAAAGAACATGGACACAGATGAAACTGCTGAATATAACTTGAATATTTACTGAGTATTAAATCTGTTACATGAGGGTTTGGACTGCTGATAATTTGCTTAAAAATTGAAATTTGAAAGTTACAACTGATGTCCTCTAGAAATGAAAGCTTGGGATTCTTTATGGTTTTAGTTTGCTTTTGTCATGGGAAACATTGATCTTTCAATGGGAAACAATATATTCCTTGCTTGATTTCCCAGTTAATTTTGCAGTGAAACTTGGTGGTTGTGGCTCTGTTATTATCCAAATGTCATTAAACCGTCAGAGGACTCCATTACAGAGCACAAATCTTTCTTTCTTCCTTGCTTCCCGTTTTCCTTGTGGCTGTCACATCCCTGGAAGGGCTCAAGGCCAGGTTGGATGGGGATTGGAGCCCCCTGGACTAGTGGAAGATGTGCCCTGGGGCAGCTGCTGCCCTCGCACAGGTGGGGGTGTCCAGCTGCTCCCAGCTGCCAGTCCAGGGTCCCTGGGAGCTGGGCTTTGCAGGGACAGAGCTCTGCAGAGTCACGTGGCTGCCGTGGGTGCTGTGGGTCGGTTCCCCAGGCAGAGGGTGACTGCTGCTCTGCATTGGCTGCTTTCATTTTAAAGCCTCAGGGTTTAGCTTTTACATTTTTCAGGTTCTGTGCTGCTTTAGTGTGTGGGTCTGGGCTTCATATCAGGGGATGGTGAGCTCTCTGCACAGAGCAGGGAGACAAAACAATTCCTTCTCCAGCTGGGGACCAAGGACAAATGATCCAAATCTCAGGCCAAGAGCACAAGCAACGTGGGCTGAAGAGAGAAAAACAAGCAGGATGGGACTTGATGGGCTAAAGCTGGAATTGGACAATGAACTCCAATCTGCAAATGGAGCAGAACTGATAAAAGTGCCAGAGCCCGTGCCCGGTGTCCATTTTGGGACCATTTTGGTTCATCTTGGGTGCAGCCCTGGCTGGGCTCTTGTGCTGCCCAAGGTGGATCCATGGAGGAAATCCCTTTAATAAATCCCTGCTTTATTCTGTAACTCTGTCCAGCCTCTGCTCTAGCTCGGCCTTCTCAAGGTATCAGTTTCAGGTGCCTTTGGAAATATTAAACCGTGAGGAATAAAAGATTTCTGTTGTGTCTTTTCCCCGCTGTGTGAATCAGGAACGGGAATTAACCACAGTGTCACTACGGCTTCACAGCGTGTCTGACTGAAGGGGAAGGAAAGATGCTGGAACTGCACACAAACATCTGCCGTGTTCTCTTCATTGGCCAAGAGACAAGAAAGAGAACAAAGCCAGCAGCCAGGAACATGTCACCGGGCAGGAAGGCTTCCCCTCCTGGCAGGCTGGTAGATTTAAGGCTGAAGTTCAGGCTGGCTCTCCTGAGCTGGTGGCAGCAGCAGTGGCAGTGGCAGTGGCAGTGGCAGTGGCACTGGCAGTGGCAGCACCAGTGGCAGCACCAGTGACAGTGGCAGCAGCAGTGGCAGTGGCAGTGGCAGTGGCAGTGGCAGTGGCAGCACCAGTGACAGTGGCAGTGACAGTGGCAGTGGCAGTGACAGTGGCAGTGGCAGCAGCAGCGGCAGTGGCAGTGGCAGTGGCAGTGGCAGTGGCAGTGGCAGCACCA
>VXAX01003837.1:146589-158532 GCA_013399835.1 Leptocoma aspasia
AGCCCCAGCTCCTCTGGACATTCCCAGTTTCCCTGGACATTCCCAGTTTCCCCGGACATTCCCAGTTTCCCCGACATTCCCAGTTTCCCCGGACATTCCCAGTTTCCCCTGACAGCCCCAGCTCCTCTGGACATTCCCAGTTTCCCCGGACATTCCCAGTTTCCCAGACATTCCCAGTTTCCCTGTACATTCCCAGTTTCCCAGACATTCCCAGTTTCCCCAACATTCCCAGTTTCCCTGTGCATTCCCAGTTTCCCTGGACATTCCCAGTTTCCCCAGACATTCCCAGTTTCCCCGGACATTCCCAGTTTCCCCGTGCCAGGCCAGCCCAGGCAGGGATGTGCTCGGTCCCTGGGCCCTCCTGCATGGAAGAATTGCCTCAAGATCAGGGAAGGGCTCAACAGGAGCTGAGCAGGAAATGTGGCACCAGCCCAGCGCCACGGCTGGGGGCAGGAACTCTCCAAGAACCCCCAAAACCCAGCCTGGACCACCCTGTGAGCCCAGCCCTCTGCTGTGAGCGCAGCTGCCCCCTTCCCCACGCTGGGTTTCATGTTTCCAGTCCCTCCATTTGAGATCTGAAGTGCGTTTTTTCTGTCGCATCCCCAGCAGGAGGATTATCTGCCAGCGCACGCGGCAGTGAGGGACAGCAGGGCCGCGCACACGCTGGTGGCAATCTGCATCTCAGCTCCCCAGCTCTCCTCCCGGGAAATTGTTTGCAGGAGCGCTGTCCCCTGGGTCTGCTACAAACTATTTCAGGTTCAGCAGCTCCACGGCACGTCCAAAATAAACCCTGGAAAGGGAAAAAAAAAAAAAAAAAAAAGATGAATCAATTTAGGAATCAGCCTTCCAAAAGGCAAAAAGCTGTTGTAAAAATCTTCCTAGCCTAGATGAAAATATTTCACATCACTGCTCTGACTCATCAGAAACACTGGCAGAAAATTGGCCAGGAGCATCCAATTTAACCTTCCAGGAGCTGCTGTTTCAGCAAAAAGGCATCTGCTGGGAACATGCCAGCACAGGCAAAACTATTTAGGGAAAAATATATGAAACAAACTATTTCTGTAAGAAAGGGATAATGCAAAGTTATAAATATATGCAGAATAACAACAGATAAATTAAAAATATCAATGAATAATAGAATATTCTGAGTGGGAAGGGATCCACAAGGATCACTGAGTCCAGCTCTAGTATCGAAATGGGTTTTATCAGTATCATTCTTCTGATCAATAAAGTAGGGTTAGAGCTCCTTTTGTATACATACAAAACAAAAAAATTCACAGGTGTATGAATTTGATGGAAACTTAAAAAGTGTATGGTTTACTTTGTGATTTGGAAAGAAACAAATGCTCTAAATGAGGGGAATTTCTGTAGGAAAAAAATCCTGTTGAGTTTCCAAAAGGTTTATTCTGCAGACACGGGGGCAGATTTTGATGACAGGTTTCCTCTTGCTCAGTGCTGCTGCTCTCATTATCTGGGTGCACACTTTAATAACTCGTTGGACACCAGGGAATGACAGATTCTCCATCCCTGGGCTGTCACAGCAGAATGAAACTGGGGCAAACATTGGACTTTTGTACTTGGAATGTGGGCACATGTGGCAAGAATGGCTGGGATTGCCCAGCCCGGAGAGAAGAAGCTCCAGGGAGAGCTCAGAGCCCCTTGCAGGGCCTGAAGGGGCTCCAGGAGAGCTGGAGAGGGACTGGGGACAAGGGATGGAGGGACAGGACACAGGGAATGGCACAGCCAGAGGGCAGGGATGGATGGGATATTGGGAATTGGGAATTCCTGGCTGGGCTGGAATTGCCAGAGCAGCTGTGGCTGCCCCTGGATCCCTGGCAGTGGCCAAGGCCAGGTTGGACACTGGGGCTGGGAGCAGCCTGGGACAGTGGGAGGTGTCCCTGCCATGGCAGGGGTGGCACTGGCTGGGATTTGACGTCCCTTTAACCCAAACCAGTCTGTGACTCAGTGTTTCTATGATACAGATAACAGGATCCTCTTACCTTTCCTTTGAAAAGATTTCTGGGAGACAAGTATCTGACTAGGCAGAGGAGCCCCTCTGTCATCCCCATGGGATGGGGGCAGGATGCAGCTGCTCTCCCCCCAGCCAGGGACACAAACCCTTCCCAGGGAGGCTCCCTGGGGCAAATCCCTCCCCCGGCCGAGCCCACCCCTGTGCCCCTCCCTGTGGGCAGCAGGACCTGCTGTGGCACACCCCAGCTTTTGGGGAAGAGCCAGCTGGCTCAGCCCCAGGGCTGGCTGGAGGAGCCCCAAACCCCTCTGCTCCCTGTCAGGTTTCTCTCCAAGTCCCCACTAAAGCAGGTCACAGCTTGGCTGCTGTCACCACACTTACAGCTCTCCCGGGAGGGCCAGGGGGACAAGCCTCAGGTGTCACCAGAGAAGGCTGAGGTGGGACAGCAGGAAGCATTTCCCGATGGAAATGGTGTCGGGCATGGGAAGGGGCTGCCCAGGGAGGCGGGCAGTGCCCAGCCCTGGAGGTGTCCCGGTAACGGTGGACGTGGCAGCTCTTGGTGAGGGCGTGGGGGATTTGGTGACAGGTGGACTCAGTGATCCTGAGGGCTTTTCCAGCCTGAGCCATTCTGTGGCTCTGTGGCCCTGGCCACGAACACATCCCGGGGTCAGGGATGGGGGATGCCACCTGCAGCCCCAGCCAGCAGCACCACGTGGGAGGACCCAGCCCCACGGAGTCTCCGAGCCCTCAGTGCCACATCTCATCCGACCTCGAGAGCAGGAGCAGATGGTGTGCTTTCTGTAACAACATATTGAAAAATAAGGCTGGGAAATAATTAGTGTCAGGAAGAAATCTCTTTACACTGGGGCTCTGGGATTGGTTATGTAAAATTCCGAGCAGCAGTGGCTGCCACACGTGTTACACATTTGGGGGATGGCATTACGTTTTCGATATTTCATAGAATCGCAGGATGGTGTGGAAGGGACCTTTATAGTCCTCTGGTTCCAGCCCCTGCCCTGGGCAGGGACACCTTCATTTTGGTCATTAATGATCCCCCAGGAGTGATTAATTGTGGGAGGTGCCGTGGCTGCAGCTCAGCAAGTGCTGAGGGCTGGGGCTTGTGTGGATTTTTAGAGACAAAATTTGATGGGCAACACCTGCACCTCCATGCTGGCCCTTTTTGGGGGTGAGTAATGATCTCTAACGAGATCAGACCATGGCCTGAGCAAGCTGATCTCATCTGGCCCCACTCTGAGGAGAGGGAGACACTCAGACATCCCTTCCAGCCAAAATTATTCTAAATTCTCACTAGAATTTAACAGAAAATGTGAATTTGTTAAACTCAGTAATCCATTCATTTTCAAATAATTTTTGTATATTCATCCATATTGATCCATTTTAATAATGTATTTTGGAAGATTACAATATAACTAGAGAGGGGTTTATTCATTACTTGTGTTACCTAAAAAACTTTGGTTCTCTGAGGAACAAGGATGAGACTGAAGGTTCTGCTCTGGGTGCACTGGCTCCATAGTTACCAATGCACAGCTGAAGATCATGAAAATTTCCTGTGAAATCCCTGAGTATCCTTTTAACCCTGCGTCTCCAGCCTGTCACAGGAATTCCTGGTCTGTTTGGCTTTGCCGTGGTGAAGGTCCTGTGCCTCAGGCCGGGCTCTGGCAGCCAGAAATGCTGAATCAGCACTCATCTGGGGGGGAATCTCTGCAGTTTCCAGCACTCACAGGACCCTGGGGCTGGGAGCTGCAGGGAGAGGACAAATGTCCTCTGAGAGGAGGATTGCAGGATATTTGGGAGAAATTCTTCCCTGGGAGGGTGGGCAGGCCCTGGCACAGCTGTGGCTGCCCCTGGATCCCTGGCAGTGCCCAAGGCCAGGTTGGACATTGGGGCTGGGAGCAGCCTGGGACAGTGGGAGGTGTCCCTGCCATGGCAGGGGTGGCACTGGCTGGGATTTAAGTCCCTTTAACCCAAACCAGTGTGGGATCCTGGATTCTGTGGTTCATGTTTACCAGGAGCCAGCCAGAAATAACTCAGCAGGGGCTCTCCTGAGCCGGAGATCAGAAGGAAGGAATTAAAGAGCTCAGTGCTGTCTGTGCAAGGGAGAAAATGAAGCCCAAGGAACTCGAGGTAATTGGTGGCTGGAGCAGTGGTGGCCAGGGCTGCTGCTCCCTCAGGACCTCAGAACCTCTCCGGTTTACTGCCCTCGTTTCAGCTCCCTTTGAAGTGGTTTTCCCTCACAGTCGACATCAAAGGCACAAATCTCCTTCTCCTTTATTCCATAAAGGGTCGGGGAAGCAGATGAGCAACAGTCAGCAGCAACAGCAGTTCCCTCCTGGAATCCCCTGGGCCATCAAAGCTGGGGGACTCCACTGCCAGCACCTGGAGATCACTTTGTGCTCTCCTGGGACTGAGGGAGGAGCGGGACCGTGCTGTGTCCTGCTTCCCAGAGGGGCTGGGCCTCTGAGCCCTGGGAATGCTGGATCTCCCTCACCAGCTCTGTGTGGGATCTCCCTCACCAGCTGCATGTGGGATCTCCCTCACCAGCTCCATGTGGGATCTCCCTCACCAGCTCCGTGTGGGATCTCCCTCACCAGCTCCTTCTGGGATCTCCCTCACCAGCTCCATGTGGGATCTCCCTCACCAGCTCCGTGTGGGATCTCCCTCACCAGCTCCGTGTGGGATCTCCCTCACCAGCTCCATGTGGGATCTCCCTCACCAGCTCCGTGTGGGATCTCCCTCACCAGCTCTGTGTGGGATCTCCCTCACCAGCTCCATGTGGGATCTCCCTCACCAGCTCCGTGTGGGATCTCCCTCACCAGCTCCATGTGGGATCTCCCTCACCAGCTCCATGTGGGATCTCCCTCACCAGCTCCATGTGGGATCTTCCTCACCAGCTCCCTGTGGGATCTCCCTCACCAGCTCCTTCTGGGATCTCTCTCACCAGCTCCGTGTGGGATCTTCCTCACCAGCTCCGTGTGGGATCTCCCTCACCAGCTCCTTCTAGGATCTTCCTCACCAGCTCCGTGTGGGATCTCCCTCACCAGCTCCGTGTGGGATCTCCCTCACCAGCTCCTTCTGGGATCTCCCTCACCAGCTCCGTGTGGGATCTCCTTCACTCGAGCTCCATGTGGGATCTCCCTCACCAGCTCCTTCTGGGATCTCTCTCACCAGCTCCGTGTGGGATCTCCCTCACCAGCTCCTTCTGGGATCTCCCTCACCAGCCCCTTCCAGGCTGGCACGGGCAGAGTTTTTTGAGGAAGACATGCAGAAATGCCATCAGAAGGAAATAAAAATTATTATACTTGACTATACTGCAGCTCCTGCCTGTCACTGCCAGAGTTCTTCTGCTACCTGGGCCCAGCAAAAAAAAACTCCCAGCACAGAAAGTTAATGGAAAAAATGCAAAATATTCCTTATCACAGGTGGTTCCTTTAGATTATTTATCACAACAAGATTTTGGAGGGTCTCCTGAGGACCTTCCATCCTCAGATGCTCACAAACCAGTATTAATTCCAAACATTATTAAGACACATTCAAAACCCTTATTAAATGCAATCAAGTTTGATTTAGAAGGACTGGGAAGGTAAGCATAATTAAAATGAATGTGCTGCCTGGAATATAAATTCTGTTTCAGCCAGCATTTGAGAGTCATATTGTCAGAAAATTAATAACCTTAAGCGGTATTTTTTGTGGCCCACTGGGAAAATAAAGGGCTTGGTTACCCTTGTTAAAAACTTTGCAGATTCTTTTGAAGAGGGATCCTGAATCCTAAATACGATTTTGCTAATGCGATGCTTCCTCCCGGGGATGCTGGAGCACAGAGTGCACTTGAGTGGAAAGTTTAAGGATGACTTTAATTGAATTACAGCCACCAGAAAAGGAGAAGAGAGAAGGGAGAAACTCAAACTTAGTGCAGCATCTCTGCACAGCTGCATTCCACCATTTCCACATGGTCACAGCCCAGGGCACAGGAGATGTTTGTAAAGGCTTTGGGCTGGTGAGGAGGGGAGGGACAGGGCAGGGCCAGGGTGTGTCACCACAGAACCCCAGAATGGTTTGGAAGGGACATTAAATCCCAGCCAGTGCCACCCCTGCCATGGCAGGGACACCTCCCACTGTCCCAGGCTGCTCCAAGCCCCAATGTCCAACCTGGCCTTGGGCACTGCCAGGGATCCAGGGGCAGCCACAGCTGCTCTGGCAATTCCAGCCCAGCCAGGAATTCCCAGTTCCCAATATCCCATCCATCCCTGCCCTCTGGCAGTGGGAGCCATTCCCTGTGTCCTGTCCCTCCATCCCTTGTCCCCAGTCCCTCTCCAGCTCTCCTGGAGCCCCTTCAGGCCCTGCAAGGGGCTCTGAGCTCTCCCTGGAGCTTCTCCTCTCCAGGGGAACATTCCCAGCTCTCCCAGCCTGGCTCCAGAGCAGCTCCAGCCCTGGAGCAGCCCCGTGGCTCCTCTGGGCTCTCTCCAGCAGCTCCAGGTGCTGCTGTGTCCCCAGGGCTGGGGCAGCTCTGCAGGTGGGGCCTCACCTGGGCACAGGGCAGGATCCCCCCAGGCTGGGCTGGGGTTTGGATCCCAGCACTCGGCCGGGGCGTGTTGGGAGATGAGGATTTCGAGTAACTGGGAAGGGGATGAAGGCCAGGGAGGGCTGGGGAGAAGGGAGCAGACCCAGCCAGAGCCAGCCCGTGCCTGGCTCCCTCCCAGCCCCGGCTCTGGGTGGGTGGGATGCCCTGGGCAGGGCTGCAGGGCTGGGCTGTCCCTGCCGGGCTCCAGGAGCCCAGTGCCCTCGGTGCCTCTGGTTCCACACTCCCACTGCTCCCTGCCCTCTCCTGTGCCCTGCTGGCACACAGGCACAGCAGGAGCCCGGTGACAGGCCGAGGTGTGCCTGGTGCCACGGGAAGCAGAAGGTTCTGGCAGCTCCCTGACCTCAGCCCAGCCCTGCTGAGGAGTTTCACAGACAGGTTTTCCCTGAGTGATTCGTGTCATTGTTTTAGTTTTCTTGTTTATAAAATTGGCAAGGGATGGCAGATGGCAGTGAAGGCAAACAAATCTCCTTCCTGGGGAAAACAAGTTAATTTCTTATCTTTTTTTAAAATTTTTTTAAAGTTATTTTCTTGAGAGCTGTTAGATCCAAGGCAGTAATCCCTCCTTAATCCATCATAATGCCATTTGTTGAAAGTCCTGCTTTCCATGCTAATTGTGTTTCTGGAGTTAAACCTTGACACTTCCCATCAGCCTCATTGCAAGGGAGAACAACAAGCTCAGGGTTAATCCTCCCAAGCTGGTTTTATGTCCTGTGCTGCTGCCCCGGAGAGCAGGGATCAGCCTGGGCTGGACCCGCTCCCAGGGGCAGCTGGGGAGGGAATTCCTGCCCAAATCCCATTTGCAGAGCTTCCCTAAAGGCTGGAGTGGCCGATTTTGCCAAAAGAAAAAAAAAGCTTTTAAATCAGTAGTTGTGATGTCCAGGGATAGAGAAGGGAAGGGAACTGGCAGTGAAGGAAAATGGCACTGAATATCAGTTAAAACTGGCCTCCTAAAATATGCTTTCCATTGTGTTCTTCGTGGGGAAAAAGCCTGTAACATGAAGGATTCTGTCAAAGGAACACGCCGGGAGGAGGGAGTGCGAGCACAGATAAACCCACTATCTCTGCGTGTTCCATCGAGAACTTGGGGCTTTGCATCCGCAAATACTCATTTAAGCTCCTCTTCAGGAAACCAAAGATAAATCACCCTCATGTGTAACTGTCCTGCTCCTTGTGAAATGCTCATTTTATGTCTTAAACTCTGCTTTTTCATCCCACTCCTGGCAGACCGCCCTGCTGCCTGCCTCTCCCAGCCCCAGGCTCACCCCAGGGGCTGCTGGCTCCTGGTCCTTTGGCATGGGATCACTGCCCGTGCCCAGCACAGTGGGCAGCAGTCCTGCACACGTTTTCCAGTGACCTGCCCGGATCCTTGCACTTCTGGGTTTTCTCCTTTCCTGTGCTCATTCTCTCCTGTCTTTGCTCCCTGTCTGACACTCACCTCAGAGGCTCAAGAAGTAAAGACAAAATGGGATAAGAAACAGAATTTCCTATCAAAACTGTAAATAAAATGTGACTATAAATATTTGTGTAAAAGGAAGACATGAAGTTCTCTTGACAATCCCTTTCAGATTTAATTATGGGACATGATGGCCATTTTTGTCCATCTGCCTCAAACAGTTCCTAATGAATTCTGGAGTTCTTTGTGGGCACCCATGGCCATTAGAGCCCCCTGCCAAGGATAATGAGGAACACTTCCACAAATCTGGCACAGAACATGTCTGCAAGATAGATTTTGAATTAAGGAGCAGCGTGGGCCTGTGGCTATATCCAGCATGAGCAGTTCCAGCAGTGGTCCTGGGGCTGCAGTGACAGACTGGCAGGTGCCTGACAAGCAATAATGTGCTGGACTCTGGAATTATCCAAGGTCAGCAGAGTGGATTTCATTGCTGGCTTCACAAAACCGTCTCATGGCTCAAGAATCTGGCCACGTTCCAGAAAACTGGAGAAGGGATCACATAAATCAGTATTTTAAAACAGCAGATCGAGCTTCTCTCTCATTCTATGGGAAAACAGAATATTTATGGCTCTGAGTTTTGGAATGGTGCTGCTGGCCAGTCCCAGTGAGCACAGCCTGCAGTCCCTCTGCCCTGGAGGTGTTTAAAGGAAAAGGAGTGGGAGCAGAAGGACGTTATCACCCAGCACTGGCAGGTGCTGCTGGCCCCACGCCCTGTCCAGCAGGGCAGGGGTGTCACCAGCCCAGGGGTCCCAGGAAACTGAGCGTGGTTTTGGGCACGGAACCCCAGCAGTGCCTGGGGAAACTCCCAGAGCCTTTGGCAGTTGTTCTCTATCAGCCTTGTTTGAAGTGGCCTCTGCTCCTTTTTTTGGTATTTTTGATGTTTTTCTCCACGCACACATCATGTCCCAGCACTGGAGCCGAGGGCTGGAGCTGGGATGGGGCCCTGGAGCAGATCCTGTGTGGGGATGGGAGAGAGGAGAGACATCCCTGCTCCCTGGGCCAGGACAGCACCAGGGAAGGGCTGGAGATCAGGGACAGGTTCTCCCCCAGAGGGGGCTGGCACTGCCCAGGCTCCCCAGGGAATGGGCACGGCCCCGAGGCTGCCAGAGCTCCAGGAGCCTTTGGCCAGAGCTGCCAGGGATGGACAGGGTGGGGTTGTTGGAGGCTGGGCAGGGACAGGGGCTGCAATGGGCGATCCTGGGGGTCCCTTCCAGCTCAGGACATTCTGTGATCCCACCTGCCATAAGGCTCCACACCCAGGGCCTGACCCCTCCTTTTCAGCCACAAAACCTGGCTTTTGCTTTTAATTTGTTTGATTTTCCTCATCCCTTCAGGAGGCAAGCTGAAGAGAAAGGCAGGTCCATCCAAGGGTTAAGCAGGATTTCAGGTCTGGAAGGGTAAATCAGTGCTCTGATAGTGATGCCCCAGGAAACACAGATTTAATTTTGTGATCCATGACACAGCTTAGCAGGACTGCTGCAGTTTCACTGTAAAGAGGCCCAGAGTATTATTTTCACAGTTTAGGAGAAGAGACTACAAACAGCACTGTGAAAAATCAGAATTCACAGAGGTGTTCAGCTGGTAGCTGTGAAACCCCAGCTTTCCACTCTACATGGAATTAGAGAAGTGGTCACAAGAGCACCACAGCCAGGCTCAGTGCTGGCTTTGCCTCCCAGTTTTCAGCCCTCAGACATTGCCTGTGCCCTGCTCTGAATGTTGCCATCTCAGTGGCTCTTTCTTCTCCATGGTGTAAAACTGTTGTGACATCTGAAAAAGAGTCCAGTTGCAATCTGTTTAAAATATTTTCAGAAGTTTTAAAAATAAATATATGATGATAGACTCGGTTTGGGTTGGGAGGGACCTTAGAGACCATCCCATTATCCCATCCCATTATCCCATCATCCCATCCCACCCCTGCCATGGGCAGGGACACCTCCCACTCTCCCAGGCTGCTCCCAGCCCCATCCATCCTGGCCTGGAATATTCACATTGCAAGGAAAGGAAGCTCTGAGGATTAGGAAGATCTTGTTATAACTAATCAAACATTGTCTGTCTCAGTTTTAATTTGTAGTACAAGAGAGTGACATTTCAGGATGGCACAGTGCCTTACACTGGCAAAGTGAACTATACTTTCTTTGTCATACATTTCTAACTTCTTGCAATAAAAATGAACCCCAGGCCAGGAGTCACACTCCACTTACGAGCTCAATCCATGGGAGCAGGCTACAGCTCACCTGAGGGAAAGCCCCAGGAGGTGGGAGCCTGCTTGGAGCAGTGCTGCTTCCAGCTCCATGCTCTTCTGTAATGCCAACCTTAAAAATAAAAAATAATGAGTTGATCATAATTGACAGATTTTATAAATTCATTTTTATAAATTATTTTTTATAAGCAACCACTCCAGGAAATTCAGTGCATATATTTTACAAAAATAACATGAGACATGGGGTTTCTAGAAGCTCCCCTGTCCAAGAAAGGAAAATTTTCTCAATTTCTACTGAGAAGGAGAACAAACCCCTCCTTTTGACACAAGAGATGCCAAGAAAAGCCATCCATTATTTCTTTCAATTTTCACACCCATTTCCTAGCAAAGGTGACTCAGCTCTTCATTGCTTCAGTCTTTTCAGGGAACATTCTCTGCAAACCCTCTCCTGGTCTCTTCTTTTGCCTCCATTGATTTTCCATTATTTGCTTTGTTCGTTGTTATCTGAGGTCAGTCATGAGATTTGCTTAAAAATTTATATCACTCCATAGCTTTTGTTTCATTCTGTTTATGTCCAGTCCCATCTGCATTGTTGGAAGCATTTATTTTCTTTCTGTTACTTTTGGGTTGGGGTTTTTTTAATTGCCTTTTTTTTGTCTTCATTTCCATTTCTGTCATTATTTTTCTGTCTTTGTTTTATTTTTCTTTTTTTTTTTTCTTCTTTTTTTCATAGAATCATCAAATCCCAGAGTGGTTTGGGTTAAAAGGGACCTTAAATCCCAGCCAGTGCCACCCCTGCCATGGCAGGGACACCTCCCACTGTCCCAGGCTGCTCCCAGCCCCAGTGTCCAACCTGGCCTTGGGCACTGCCAGGGATCCAGGGGCAGCCACAGCTGCTCTGGGACCCTGTGCCAGGGCCCCGCTGGAACAGGCTTTGGCTCATTTTCTCTTTGTTCACCCTTTCTCTCTTCCAGCTTTTAAAAGTGAAGTTGTGCTTTTCTCTCCAGCATCAAACCCCTCCCTGGCCTCACTGCCACGTGTCCCCTGCTGCCCCAGCGCCCGCTAGGACAGGGGTGCCAGGACAGTGCTGGCAGGACAGAGGTGGCAGGACAGGGGTGGCAGGACAGGGGTGCCAGGACAGGGGTGCCAGGACAGTGCTGGCAGGACAGGGGTGGGCAGGACAGCGGTGGCAGAACAGAGGTGGCAGGACAGGGGTGGCAGGACAGGGGTGCCAGGACAGGGGTGCCAGGACAGTGCTGGCAGGACAGGGGTGGGCAGGACAGCGGTGGCAGAACAGAGGTGGCAGGACAGGGGTGGCAGGACAGGGGTGCCAGGACAGGGGTGCCAGGACAGTGCTGGCAGGACAGGGGTGGGCAGGACAGCGGTGGCAGAACAGAGGTGGCAGGACAGGGGTGGCAGGACAGGGGTGCCAGGACAGGGGTGCCAGGACAGTGCTGGCAGGACAGGGGTGGGCAGGACAGCGGTGGCAGAACAGAGGTGGCAGGACAGGGGTGGCAGGACAGGGGTGCCAGGACAGGGGTGCCAGGACAGTGCTGGCAGGACAGGGGTGGGCAGGACAGCGGTGGCAGAACAGAGGTGGCAGGACAGGGGTGGCAGGACAGGGGTGCCAGGACAGGGGTGCCAGGACAGTGCTGGCAGGACAGGGGTGGGCAGGACAGCGGTGGCAGAACAGAGGTGGCAGGACAGGGGTGGCAGGACAG
>VXAX01003837.1:165899-195047 GCA_013399835.1 Leptocoma aspasia
CACCCTGGCACACTCAGGGCACACTCAGGGCACACTCAGGGCACACCCAGGGCACACCCAATGCACACCCAATACACATCCAGTGCACACCCAGGGCACACCCAGGGCACACCCAGGGCACACGCAGGGCACACCCAATACACACCCAGGGCACACCCAGGGCACACCCAGGCTCTCAGCTCACCAAAACCATCCCTTCCATCATGCTTCGAGCCACCTGTCACAGGCTGGGGTCCCAGGGTCACCATGGAAGCAGGAGGGAGGGCCACCAAGGGAGGGAGGCACCCGCAGCCTGCCAGGGACCCTCTGTGGCTGGTGAAGGACACGCCAGCTCTGCTGGCTCCCTGAGGGGCGTCCCTGCTCTGTCTGTGCCCTGTCTGTGCCCCAGCAGGTGCTGCAAGGCCAGGGTGGGTGCCAGGAGCCCCAGCAGGGCCCCAGGGCCCCGTGCCAGCCCTGGGAGCACAGCGCCGTCGCTGCCGCGGCACTTGCACCCCCTGAAATTGCTGCTGCCTCTGCTCAGGAACAGACCCAAGTCAGCAGTTTCTCCACCACGCTGCACGGTAATTTTCCTCATCCTGCCTATATTTAACTTTTCCCCTTGGACTAAAATGTGGTTACAAAAAATTTCTGTCAGCTGGAAAGAAGGAACAATGCCTGGCTCAGCGCCTGTGCTCAGCAGTGAAGTGTCTGCAATTACAGACTAAAAACCACAACAATACAAAAAAAGCCCCAAAACACCAGTAACAAAAACAAAGCAAAAACCTTTTTCCAATTTCTCTGAGATTCTTCCTTGCAGTTGTTTTTCTGACAAGGATCAGCAATATAAGAGGGAAAGAGAGTTCAGAGTAGAGAGCAATAAAAAGTAATATAAAGAAAATCAAAATCCTGAGGACTATTTTGCCTGCCAGAACATCTATTGTCACAACATGATTGCAGAGAGGCAACATGCAAGTGTTCTGAAGGAGTCTGAGGCTCATCTGGGGTTTCAAATCACCCTAACCCTAACCCTGACCCTGACCCTAAACCTAACCCTAAACCTAACCCTAACCCTAAACCCTAACCCTGACTCTGACCCTAACCCTGACCCTGACCCCTAACCCTAACCTGAGGCTCCCACCAGCTCGGGTGCCAGGAGGGGCTGGGGGCTGCCTGGGAAGAGCCTTTGCTGTCACAGCCCAGCCGTGGCACACAGCCACAGCCTGGCCCGGGCTGTCCCCTCCTCTGCCTCCCCAGCCACCTCACACAAGCCATGTCCCACCTGGGACAGAGCCACGCCCGGCTCCAGTGGCTGTTGGCACCAAGCAGGTATTTGGCACTTCGATGTCAGTGCCACAGGGGTTTAGCAAGGCCTGATGGTGAGGGACACTCCATTGTTTACTGGTTTTTTCTCCCTTTTTGAATTTCTTGTTCACATCTCTCTGGTGTTTTAGACCAAACTCTTGCCCAGAATCCTGGCTGGCCAGTGCTACCCTGGATTTTAGTCTTGGCCTACTCTCTCAGAATCTGGTTGAATTGATTATTTATGTTTAGTAAAGGGAGGTTTAGATCCCATGAAATATTGATGTGTGAGGGAGGAAGGAGCTGTTTAATGAGAGCAGAGCCAGGGTGCAGGGAGCTGAGGTCCCTCCACAGGGAGCGAGCTGGGCTGGGCTGGGCTGGGCTGGGCTGGGCTGGGCTGGAGCCGTTTTAGCCACAAAACCTACAGGTCTGATTAAAAACAAGAATGAAAGGGAAACTAAATAGAATCAAGTGAGTTGATTCCCAGCTGGCTCGGCCGTGCAGGCACAGCAGCTTGTCAGAAGCACATCAATCCCAGCTGGAGGCCTGCAGACCCGCAGCCTGGTCCAGTATCCAGCACAGGGTCGTGGCCACATGAACTCCTGGCATTTTTACCTCCTGTGAAACCGACCCGATGGCAATGAGGCCAGAGCATGCCAAAGGGAAAGGAAAGCACCTTAATGATGTGCTTTTATTTAGCAAGGCACTGCTCCAGCTAGAAATTCCATGACAGGATGAGCAGGTATTTTAATTACAAAAAATGATATCAATAATTAAGACACAAATGCTTTTAGGTACCATTACACTGAGGATCCAGAGCAAACCAGCAGCTGGAGAGATGGCAAAACAAACTCAGATTATTCCATGCCCAGCTCTGCTCAGCAATCAGAACAGAACTGGGCAGAGCCACGAAACCAAAGCGTGTTGGGTTCTGCCAAGCAGAGGTGGCACAGCCGCTTCTCCTGCCAGTCCCTGGCACTGCCTGGCATCAGAGGGCTGAGCCAGGCACAGCCAGGCACTTCTCAGGAGCACTGGCCAGCAGCTCTGCTGCTGCCTGAAGCCACCTGGAAACCTCTGGGTGGCCCTGCCTTCCACCACCTGCCCTGGGGGTCTCCATGTCCCCCAAACAGTGTCCATCACAACTTGGGCACCTGTGCCACCCCCACGGCAGAGGAGGTCAGAACACTTGGTCCCACGGGTTCCTTTGGCCTCAGAGCCTTTGCACCATGGAAAATGCTGCAGGTGCAGCCACCAGACCATCCAGGCATGCAGCCTGCTCTGTCCCAGCCTCTTGGCACCATGGACTGCCTTTCCCCAGGTTCAGCAAAGGGAATGAAAGGCCTTCAGCTGCCGAGCCCTTGGTTCTTCAAGGAAGCTTCAAGAAGAATTTCCCCATGGAAAGGGAGCTCAGGCCTTGGAACTGCCCAGGGAGGGTTGCAGTGCCCATCCCTGGAGGTGTCACCTGGAGGTGGCACTCAGAGCTCTGGGCTGGGGACAGGGTGGGCATTGGGCACAGCTCCATGGGCTGGAAGGGCTTTTCCAGCCTCAGGGATCCTGGGGTTCTGTGATTCCTCCTGGCCTTCAGCAGGAGCACGGGCTGTGCCCAGGGCCATCCCACAGAGCTACCACTGGCCCAGCCCCACTGAACCTCCTCCAGTGTGACTAGTTTCTTTTCATACCTGCACAGTTTTTCTCCATGAAACTAAGTTAGATCCCCACTCCAACTGGTGCCTGGGTTCTGTTATTAATTATAGCACCAGCTCGAATCACTCTCATTAGCTGAATGAGCAATAACACGTTAAGCCTCTATCTGTTGATAATATTCTCCAATGGATCGGGGATGTGTCATTTGACACTGATAAACTAGGCAATATTATGAGCTGAATGTCTGAAATGCTACACAGATGGGGAATATATTAATTTAAGAAAATGTTATTAAGTGTTTAAGGAGTGTAATTATGAGCAGCCTTCTCGTTTGACACCTGTGTGCAGTCTTTCCTTGAGAGATAAAGACAGAGCAATGAGAACTGGAAACCAGCCTTCAAACCTCTCTGTTTTTTCCTCTTTTTAACTTCCTGCCAAATTAATTACTTTCAAGACACAACCAATATTGTAAAGAAGTTTTGACTGAAAACAATACCAGTGTGCAGCCCACAGAAATCTTCTTTTTAATACATTTATTTGGCAACACAAGACAATTTCTGAGAAACACCAGCTCTGCAGCGTGACAGGGACAAGTTGCCCACGAGCCGTCAGCACAGACAGCCACCAGCCTGGGGCTGTGCCAGGGCACCCTGCCAGCCCTGGTCAGCTGCAGAATTCACTGGAATTGGTGGCGAGAGCAGGGAAAATTAATCTCATTACATTGTAGACAGTTCAAAGTTAATTGTTGAATTCCAAATGGAAGAAGAGGAGGCTCCAGGGAGACCTCAGAGACCCTTCCACTGCCTAAAGAGGATTCAAGAGAGCAGGAGAGGGAAGAGGGCCCTTTAGAAGAGGGTCTGGACTGCCAGGACAAGGGGAATGGCTTCCCAGTGCCAGAGGGCAGGGTCAGATGGGATACTGGGACAGAATTCCTCCCTGGAAGGCCCTGGCACAGGGTGCCCAGAGCAGCTGTGGCTGCCCCTGGATCCCTGGCAGTGCCCAAGGCCAGGTTGGACACTGGGGCTGGGAGCAGCCTGGGACAGTGGGAGGTGTCCCTGCCATGGCAGGGGTGGCACTGGCTGGGCTTTGAGGTCCCTTCCAGCCCAGACTATTCTGTGATTCTCTGAAATTACTCACTGGATGGAGTGGGACAGGCATTTCCTGAGGGTGTTGTCACGATGGAAAATGAGTGTGGGATGAATCTGTCATGGTGCCAGTGCCTGGATGGGCAGGGTCAGGCGACTGTGCAAAGTCTGAAGGCTGGCACTATGCCAGTGATATGCCTGGGCAGTGCCCTGGGCATCTCCCATGCCCCTCCTGAAGGAAGCAGCTGCCTTGCACCATCCCTGCTCCCCCCGGGCCTCCCACAGCACCCCATGGAACCAGCTGTGGGAGGAACTGGAACATCTCACTGCAGATACCCAGTGCCGCTCTGAAAATTAATTAATTAAGGTACTTGCAGCACTGCCCCATCTCCTCAGCCCCAAATGGTGGTTTGGCAGTGCTGAACAGATGGTGGCTGCCTGGCACAGCAGGATCCAGACACAGGCACCCGTGGACCCTGAGGAGCTGCTGTGAGGCTGCACGAGGGATCTGCCCGGAGCTGCTGCTGTCCAGCAGAGTGAAGGTGCAGCAGAAACCTGGGCAGGGATGGAAGGACCCCAAAATGCATTCCAGGAGAGCTGCTGCTGTCCAGCAGAGTGAAGGTGCAGCAGAAACCTGGGCAGGGATGGAAGGACCCCAAAATGCATTCCAGGAGAGCTGCTGCTGTCCAGCAGAGTGAAGGTGCAGCAGAAGCCCGGGCAGGGATGGAAGGACCCCAAAATGCATTCCAGGAGAGCTGCTGGATGCTGGATGCCGAGCTCTCACTGCCGGGATGTCAACGTCCATTAAGTTAAAATAGGATCTTGGCCCTGCTGGGCTCCTGAGGAGCTCGAGAGGAGATTCATGTTCACAGCAATGTCTTCTGTAAACAGGAAAAGCATTTTGTGGGAGCTGGCAGCCAGGACATGTTCCCTGTAATGCTGCTGCACAAATCCTTGGAGGAATTTCATCTGGAATAATGTATGAACCTGTGCAGGGGGAAAAATCAGATGGAAACTGATGACAGCTGAGTAAAAAAATGACAAGAGAGTGGATGGAGTGTTTTACAAGGGATAGGGAAAAGTTTCTGTCCTGTTCAGCACAGAAAAAGTGGTCGACTTGAGGCTATGACTGACAGCTGTGAAGACACCAGGAGCAGTCATGAGGAGAAGGACAGGACTATTGGAGCAAGAAGGGCAGATGGGAGGGAAAACCCCCAAGAGCCTTAGGCAGAGGTTCCTGCTGCAGCTCCATAGAAACTGGGTGTTTCCATCCTCACAGTGCCACGTCCTGCAGGGAGTACCAGCACTGCTTGACCTAAGGATGCACCCCAGGTTATCTGCCCAAACTCTTTCATTTATGTGAATCTAGGCTAAAAGTGGTAGATTTTGCAAGCTGTTTATTGCTTTCCACAGAAAAATCCTACTCTTAGCACATTCATTTTGAATGCAATGTTCTCTTTCACGTTAAGATTCATAAATATCAGTATAACTTTTATAATGGTGCCTGTTACCATTGTTAAAAATAAACGGCGAGTTTAAAAACAGAAAATAAATTTATATATTTAATAGCAGCAAATTATCACTATAAATGTCCCTTATAATTTTTATTAGCTCTTTTGGAGCCCTGCGTTGCCCTGCTCTGTGTTCTAAGCAGCAGGAGGAGGTTCAGTGTGCCCCCTGCTGAGGTGAGCTGAGGCTCTGCCCTGCACATCCTTGCTGCAAGAGCCTCCAGTGTCCCTGGGAATCCGCCTGCTGTGAAGGACACAGACCTTCAGCACTTGGTTTTAATTTGGTTGATTTTACACACGGGAGGATCTCCCTGTGTTTGACAAACACCAACCCCCAGGTTCTCCTCCAGCAGGCAATTCCATTTATAGCACATCCAGAAACAGGGGGAAATGGAGTTCAGGATTTCATTCCACTGGAACAGTTAAAATGTAAAATATATTGAGTTTGTTTACAGGCTTGAATTTGCAGTCAAGGGTGCTGAGCCCTGTCATTCTTTCCTGGTCCCTGGTGAATAATGATGGGCAAGAAGAGGGGGCACAAGGACATTTTAATCCCGGACTTTACAGCAGCTGGTATTCAACACCACTGGTTTCTTCTTTTTTTCTCCTTATTTGTGTTTCAAACCCATCCTCTATGGAACAAACCGCAAAAGAGTCAACATTTCAGCCTCTCCCTCTCCCAGGTGTTAATGGAAAGCAGAAACACTTGGGATGTGCATTTCAATTGGAACAAGCGACACGATTTTTGTCAAGCTACTTCGTGTCAAGCACATAAATAAACATGTGCATAGGGAAAAGGTTCAATATTTCAACACTGGTTTCTTTTTGCAATCTTCAAGATGCAAGTCCAAAACATTTCTGTCAGGAAATTTGGGTGGGAGGATATTGGAAGGATGAAAAATGTGCATTTTCTGAAAAATGCGTCATAGTCAAAATCGCAATGTTTCAAGAAAACTGTCGTGTCACCTAACAGCCCTCAGCTCCTTTGAAACTTCGGGAAAGCAATCCAAAGCAAAATCTTTCCCAAAGTCGTGCTTCCCCGCAGTGACACACAGCCCCGTGCCCGCCTGTGGCTGGCAGTGGCCACGGCTCGGGAGCGCTAGCCATGTGGGGGCTGCAGAACCAGCACGGTGCTGATGCCTGGTGAAGGCTGCCCTGGAGCAGAGGCTGGGCAGAGTTCCAGAATAAAGCAGGGATTTATTAAAAGGATTTCCTCCATGGATCCACCTTGGGCAGCACAAGAGCCCAGCCAGGGCTGCACCCAAGATGAACCAAAATGGTCCCAAAATGGACACCGGGCGCGGGCTCTGGCACTTTTATCAGTTCTGCTCCATTTGCACATTGGAGTTCATTGTCCAATTCCAGCTTTAGCCCATCAAGTCCCATCCTGCTTGTTTTTCTCTCTTCAGTCCACGTTGTTTGTGCTCTTGGGCTGAGGTTTGGATCATTTGTGCTTGGTCCCCAGCTGGAGAAGGAATTGTTTTGTGTCCCTGCTCTGTGCAGAGAGCTCACCATCCCCTGATGTGAAGCCCAGCCCCACACACTAAAGCAGCACAGAACCTGAAAAATGTAAAAGTTAAAACGTGAGGCATCAGTGCCAGCAGCCCCAGAGAGCAGCAAAACACCCAAACCCGAGCTCTGACAGCAGCCCCCGAAGGCTCAGCTCTTCTGCTCACGTCCTGCTCCTCTCTGCAGAGCATCCTTTACGCAGACAGTCCCGAGGATGAACCGGCCGCTGCTCGCCTGCATCGATTTGTGCTCCTCTCAAGGAACTAGCAGCTGAAATACAAATTCACGCTGAATAAAACATGAAAAAAAAAATCTTTAAAAACTGCCACTGAAGCATAGGAACCTCTTTTCTTGCCGAATGATGCTGGCAGAGCAGCGAGAGGACGGCGCTGGCTCTCAGCTTGCCCACGCACGGAGTCGCCCCGCGGGCAAACCCGCGGTGCCCGGCGCTCGCCAGGGCGTGGGGCGAGCGGGACGGACACGGGCAGCAACTGCTGGTGCCCGGGCTGCCCACCGACCCCTTCCTTCCTTCCACGGGCACTGCCCCTGGCACGGCAGGGCTCTCCAGGGCTCCCAAAGGCCACCCCAGCGCCCGGCACGGGCGGGGCACTGCGGGCACTGCCAGGGTCCCGCAGCTGGCACTGAGGCCACCTGCAGCCTGCTGGCAGGGACGGGGTGCAGGGCACTGCGGGCACTGCCCTGCACGCTCAGGACCTCTCATCTCGTGGTGAGCAGCTGCTGGGCTGCGCTACAAACTGGGAGTTGTGCAGAGCCAGAAGGTGCCCCCGAGCCTCCTTTTCTCCAGGCCCAGCCCCTTTCCCAGCCCCCTCAGGCGCTCCTTCTATGCTTTCCTCTCAGCCCTTCGCTGGACACCTCTAACGCCTCTCCAGACCCCCTCGGGTGTGGTCCCGAGCATCCCGGGCTGGCGGGTCCCGCGGGAGCGAGGGGCTGGGCAGCACCCCGAGCAGGCAGCACGGAGTGTACACAGCGATACCGAGCTAAAGGCAACAGCACTGAAATAAATGGCAGGCGCAATTGCTCTACTTTATTAGATGCTGACAAGAGAACATAAATCCCTATCTGCAAAAATCGGTTATGTGCATTTGGACAACTGAATAAGGAGGTCTGAAATATTGTTCTATTTACTTTCACGGCACAGAACCAAGACACTCTTTGTTGCCTCATAAAATGCAGCACAGTGAAGTTAATACCTTTTTGCCAGCAGCTTTTTGCTCCCTCTTGCCAGGGACAGCCTCGGTTTGCGAGACGGCTCCATCAGCCCGGAACCCACAAGGACCTCGGGTTTATGGATGTGTTCCCTTGATCCAGGGCTGAAATAAATGCAGATTATGTATCTTGTGCACAAGGCTGCCTCGCAGCAGGCACGCCAAGGGCACAGAGGTCACTTCAAACCACTGACCTGCTCTGCTGACTGCTCCTGCCCCAGAGCAGCACCAGGGGCCACTGGAAAACAGAGGGGCTGGGGAGCTGGACACCTCCCAGGTGGGGCATGGGGCAGAAGAGACTCCATCCAGAGGGGCTCAGGTGGGAGAAGGTTCACCCACATTTGTGGTTGTTCAGCCTGGAGAAAAGGAGGCTCAGGGGGGCCCTTGTGGCTCTGCACAAGTCCCTGCCAGGAGGGGACAGCCGGGGGGGTCGGGCTCTGCTCCCAGGGAACAGGGACAGGAGGAGAGGGAACGGCCTCAGGCTGGGCCAGGGGAGCTCAGGGTGGGCACCAGCAGGAATTTCCCCATGGAAAGGGTGCTCAGGCCTTGGAACTGCCCAGGGAGGGTTGCAGTGCCCATCCCTAGAGGTGCCCAAGGAATTCCTGGAGGTGGCACTCAGAGCTCTGGGCTGGGGACAAGGTGGGGATGGGACACAGCTGGGAGTCCATGGGCTGGGAGGGCTTTTCCAGCTGAAAGGGTTCAGTGGTTCTGTGATTTCTGCCCTCCCGCACTGCTGGCGATTGCACCTTCACTGCAGCACGCAGGTAACTGGCAGAGGCTGCAGTGCTGTGTGCTCTGGATTTGGTCCCTGCCTGTCTTTATTTTTTAACCCAGTTATTCAACACAGTTATTTTTGGGAAGCCCTTGGGACAGATTCAGGCTGCAAATTCAACAGTGGAGTCACACAAACGTGTCCCACTTGTCTCACCCGGGAGCCAGTGCCGAGGAGCACTCGCGTGTAACTCAGAATCAATGATTTATTCAGCATAAGTGATTTATTTTATCCTGCTCCTTTAATAGCCAAAAGCAAAACTTTCTGTCTTCAGAGGTACTCAGCTTAGTGGTGGGGTTGTTTTTTTTCAAATACAAATAATCCCCAAGTGTTGCTTGCTGACAACAGACAGGACACGGCGGATGGCGCTCCCTTCGTTCCACAGCGGGGCAGACAATCAAAGGGGCCCAAATTTGTTTTCCAGGCGCTTCATGCGAGGGATGTTCGCTCGCATTTCCTTGGTATGCAAACATTAAATAGCAGGCACTTGGCAAATTAAAATATTTATGAAGTTCCAGCTCTGAAATGGAAAGCAGGTATGTCTTTTTGCTGCACCTTTAGGAAAAACTCAAGCTGATCCAGACGTTATGTGAGGAACTGAGCTTCTGCTGGCAGCTCTGCCCCTCCATCCGGGCACAAAGCTCCTGTAGTTCTTACACTGAATTTTGTAAACCTTCACTCATCAGTTTTCATTGATTCTTTTGGGCACAAAGCATAGCCAGCACTTCCCAACCCTCCAAATTGCTACCTCATTAGCAGCTCAGCATGTTGTGCCTTGTGCATACCAGATGAGGTGGTATGCCTGTGCATCACACTTCCTCTCCATAAATTTCCATAGAAACATTAAAAGCACAGTTATTCTTCTGGTTGATTTTCTCCGTTGTTGTCTGTCCCCACTTGTTACAGTAGCTGGGTGATTAAAGGGTGCCCACATTCCTAATTTTTCCTTTCAGCTGAGTTCCAGCAGTGTCAGATCTTCAAGCACAACAGACAGAGAGAGACCACGGAAGGTGGCAAAGTCTGAGAGAAAAACCAAAATAATGAAATTTTCTCAATTAATATGCTGCCCCTGAGATGAAGGCAGGACCACTGCAGGGATGAAACCCTTCAGCTCTCTTTTCAAGGCTTGGGATCTGTGCAGGGTCACACACTTCAGGTTATGGTGCATGGTAGAGAAGATACCCACAGCAGGAAATGCCTAAAACTGGCTGGTTTTGGTTTATTATGATCCAGAACTCAATCTGACTTCCTCCTAGACATGTTTTCTCAGTGAAGTGAGACTGACACCTGATTTTAGATAACAGATTTTAGATCCAGAGAGGAGCCAGTGTGGAGCAATGAGTGAGGGGAGAAGGGCTGGGCAAATATGGGATTCTTTTCAGTGGGAATGTTGGTGTCCAGCAGGCATTGACTCACCACCAGCAAATCACTAACAACCCCACTTCTCCAGGCAGAGCAATTTGCTACAGCTCCTGGGTTTCTCCCTGTGTGCCTCAGGAAAACACAAACCCCTTTATTAAATCAGGAAAACTCGTAGGTGCTGGTGGAAAAGAGCATTTATCCAAGTGATGTGCAGTGCTGGGACGCACAGACCCACGAGGGGAGCACCCACAGGATCCCATCTTCCTGCAGATCCAACACACCCTGCAACTGGAACACAGTCCTGCAGGCTTGGGGTACAGTGCTGAGATCACAGAGCCTCCCTGGAAGGTGCAGGGGGAAGTCCTAAAGTAGAAATAAACTGATTGTACCCTTAGTGGAACACGAGCCATCGGTAATGAACTGGCTCCCAGCTCTCCAGCTCCAATGGAAAGCTCCTTTGCTTTATATAATTGGAAGTGTCATGCTCAATAGCACTCTCTGAACTTTTTTTTTTTAAAGAGAATGCACAATAATTTGTTGCAATACAGCCCCATTGATTCCTGTTTGGGGCTATAGATCAGGTAATTAGACATAATGAAAAGCAGAGAAGGGAGAAGGATGTAAAATTTCTAAAGCTATAGAGGGGTCGTCACCTACTGCAGTGCTTGTATTGATTCTCTTCATTGTACGGAAACCTGGAACTCTTAAGAGCAGCAATAATGGCACTTCAAGTGCTCCAATGTCTGTGAGAGCATGAGAAGAAAAATATTGCTTGGTGCCAGCTCAGTTGTGACAGAGCGAAAGGATGAGCAGGCAGAAGGAGGGGCAGCGGGGAGAGGAGGGATGAGAGGGATGCCACCCTTCCAGGACTGCTCCACTGAGGGAGGGGTGAAGGACAGCAGCTGGGGAGCCCCTCACAGTTGCCTTTTTCTCCATCTTCCTGCTGGCATCAGAGGCTGACTCATGTCAGTCTTTTTTCAACCAGATTCTGCTCTTGTGCTCAGGCTAGAGGAAGGCAGAGGGCAGGAGGAGCAGCATCAGATCTCACCTCTTTCCCCCCATGTTCCCCTCACATCCTGCACCCGGTACATGGAAAGTGACCCAAGTATTGCCCTGGACCTGCTGTCACAAGGCACTCTTCATCTCTGATACCAGAATCACAGAGCCTAGCATCCGCTCACTTCCTTTCTTTTATTTTATGTCTTCTCTGTTCCAAAGGAAAAGACATGAATTCGGGTTTTTCACAGCCTGGCTCATCCACTCAAGCGCTACAACCCTCCCTCAGATAACCTGATCCTCCTGTGCTCCCTGCAGAAGGAGGAATAAAACCGAGGGAGTAGCAGGGAAGAGTTCCACAGCCCCTCTGCCAGGAGCGTTTTCACCAGGGACACAAAGGATCTGGGACGGGCAGGGATGGGCAGAGGTGGCAGGGATGGGCAGAGGTGGCAGGGATGTCCCGACAGGGCAGCAACCTCTGAGGGAGCCCTGAACTGGCCCTTTGGATACTTGTTCAGCCTCTGGGCTTAAAATGCCCTTTCACTAAAAAGGGTTAGGAAAAACTTGCCCTGAGGCAAGATTTTTCACACTTGATTCCTGAGCATTTCAGCCACATTCCCCTGCT
The DNA here is from genome assembly GCA_013399835.1 of Leptocoma aspasia. Lineage (NCBI taxonomy): Eukaryota > Metazoa > Chordata > Aves > Passeriformes > Nectariniidae > Leptocoma > Leptocoma aspasia. Next base: position 177,905 of record VXAX01003837.1, read on the forward strand.
GTGTATGCCCAGCTCTTCCCATGCCTTAAACAAACTTTGCACAGGGGTCTTGACTGCAATGAAACCTCTTCTCCTGCTAGAGACTCTGTGCAGCTGCTGACCATTGCCCCGTGGCTACTGACCCGTGAGGGCAGTCCCTGCAAACAGAGCTGCAGCTCTCGAGGGAAGGAGGTGGCACGATGGCAACATGCCGTGCCACGCTGGGCTGCCTGCATGGCTGATCCAGCCTCTGGCTGGCTCTTCCCACACCTCCAGACCTTGCTGTGGGGCAGAGCTCACAGCCAGAGCTCCCTTGTGCAGCAGCTTTTCAGGAGACCCTGGGTGCCACCAACCCGGGGAACAAGGAGGGTTTTGGTTATTTGAAGCAGGACATGAAACTCTGGGCTTGGGTAGGTGACAACTGAGAAAACATGTTTTCATATCTTGGGGAATTTATCATACAGTTGTAGAATTATAGAAGAGACCTTAAGATCACCCAGTTCCATCCCTCTGCCATGGGCAGGGACTCCTTCCACTGTCTCAGGTTGCTCCAAGCCCCAATGTCCAACCTGGCCTTGAAATGAACAGCACATGAGAGCCAGATATGAGCAGAAAAGCACTTCAGTAAGTTTGTTCTCCTTGTACAAATTCACAGGGAATTCCTTTGAAAACACTCCCTTCTTCTTGCATGGGAACTCGGTCTGTGTTCATCAAGCACAAAACATCACAAAGTGCTTTAAGCAGTTGAGACATTCAGTGCGAGACTTCACATCGGGAATGCAGGATGTGTGAAACCAGCTCGAAATAGGACAGAAAAAAAGGAAGAGCTGTTCTATTCCCCAGGGTCTGCTGCCATGTTCGCAGGCTCTAGAACTTCTCAGCATTTCTAATATGGAGCATTATAAATATTCATACAGACACTCATAGGCTAAAATTAAATGAGCTCGTCAGGGTTATTTTTAGTACAATGGACGTGGGCAATGAGAAAATCCCAAGGCAGTGGCTGGGTGGGACTGGGTGAGGGTGGTGCCTGTGCCCCGTTCCAGGCAGTGCTGTGGGATGGAAGCAGGGGAGCAGCACGTGGAGAGGAGGCAGTGAGCAGTGGGGGACAGAGCTGGGCCTGGCACTGATGGATCAATGCATCTCACAGGGATGAGACACTCCTGTGCTGGGAAATCCGGGCTCCTCGGAGTGCTGGGAGAGCAGCAGGGAGCTGGGAGAGCCCGGGGCCAGCAGCAAGAACCACAGAAATGGGAAATCTCCAGGTGTGGCTGGTGCAGGGCCCACGGGGCAGAGCGGGATAAAGGCCTCCAAGGTGTTCTTTTCCTGGCTGGAAAATCGGTTTTGAGTTACTGCTGGGAAAAGGACAGTTGAGAGCTCAGCAACAACCCAGAAATGCATCAGTTCAGGTCTGGAAAGGGGAAATATGGAGGGAGAGAACCCAGACCCAGGATTCTTGGTGTACGTGGGGTGCTGAAGGGCTGTCCAGGGGACTGACTGCAGGAGCGCAGGGAGAGCAGGGCAGTGGGGGCAGCTCCAGAGGAAGGTGATGCACCAGCACGCAGCTGGAGGGGGCAGACAGAGGAACGCTTTTCCTGGGGTACTTCTTCCCATTTGTTCCATTCCTACAGTTTCTTTCTAAAGAGAAATCCCTTGGGCCTCTGGCAGCATGGCGGGGCCGGAGGGACCTTTGCTCCAGGCCACGCTGCCATGGAACCAGCCAGGGAGTCTTTCTTCCTGCTGCAGTGCTTTTAGTTTTAATCTTTTACAATCTGTAGAAGCATCTTTGAAGACATGAACTCCCGGGATGCTTTGAAAAGCCGCACGCAGCTCGTGGTGGGCGGCTGCCTTCCGCAGGTGCTGTGAGGACACGGCCCTGGCTCACTGAGGAAAGGCTCGGGCTGCCAGCAACCAGGGAAAGGAAGGAGAAGGGGCAAGATCCACCTTCTCCTCCTTTTAAATAGAGCTGCGGGCAGAAGGAGCACTTCCCACCTCCCCAAAGGCAGGGCTCTCTCTGGGCTGGGTGTGGGGGTCGGTGGGTGCCCCGAGTGCCAGCAGGACACGGATTGGGGGACACCTCTCCTGTGAGGACAGGTGACAGAGCTGGGATCAGCCAGCCTGCAGGAGAGACGGCTCTGGGGTCACCTAATTCAGCCCCTCAGTACCTAAAAGGGCTCCAGGAGAGCTGGAGAGGGACTGGGGACAAGGGATGGAGGGACAGGACACAGGGAATGGCTCCCACTGCCAGAGGGCAGGGATGGATGGGATATTGGGAACTGGGAATTCCTGGCTGGGCTGGAATTGCCAGAGCAGCTGTGGCTGCCCCTGGATCCCTGGCAGTGCCCAAGGCCAGGCTGGACACTGGGGCTCGAGCAGCCTGGGACAGTGGGAGCTCTGGCAGGGTGGTGCAGGTGACTCCACAGCCCAGCCCTGGCTCCCCCGGGATGCTGCCGGGGCCGGATCACTGCTGTGCTGCTGGCACTGGAATGCCATTGTTTTGTTCCTGTACCCCACAATTTGCAGTCCCTGGATTTAGCACACACCCTTCATTCCTGTGTCAAAGCACAGAAGCGCCTTTGCCTTTCAGTTCATGATTCAGATTTCTTTTTTTGACATAATGTGACATAATGCAATGTGCTGGCTGCAATTACGTACAGTTTGATTGTGTGCTGGTTTGTCACTCAGGGCAATTATTTCTTTTTAATAGTAGTAATTGATACTCTGAGTTGCCAAAGATAAGAAATCCAGCAGTAAGCAAAGCCATTTGTCATCTGTGCAGCCTCAATAAATAATAATTGAACTGGCTGCCTGTATTGACAAACAGAAAGGCAGCTCTGATCCAAGGGAAATGTTAAAAACCTAAATTCAGCATGTTTTTGAGGGAATACCATTTATCCATAAATAAATCTACCACTTATTTCTATTTTTTTGTCTTCTGAGGAATATTATTTTACTCAAAAAGCCAGTGATATCAGATGGGAGGTTCTTCTGAGTTCTATCCTAGAATGCTTTATATTTATTTATTAATATTGAGCACTGCTTCTTGTGCTTAATAGACAGTCTTCTTAATCTTAATAATAAAAAATCACTAAAGACCAATAAAATCAAGTGGCAGCAGTCTTTTGGTAAAAACAGGAAGACAGATGCAGTTGTGTTTGGCTCGGGAAGAGCAGTCCCAGGTCATCTCTGCAGCTCCAGCTGGAGCAGGTGCCTGCTCCAGGGGGCCCGGGCTGTGCCACCCTGCAGGGTGCTCAGGGACAGGGGAGGGTCCCACCCCACAGCCCCACAGAGACCTGGGCAGGCACAGCCAGCTCTGCATTAAATGGGTTTGGCCTGGTGGCCAGGAGAGGTGCCACCTCCACTGGCAGCAGGTGTCACGGACTGAACAGATACACAGGAAACTGTTCGACTTTGCCCTTTTTATTTTTACATTTTTAATCATCTGCTAGAACTTTTGAACAGGCAGTGAACTTAAACGCCAGAGAACAAACCACCCTGCTATTCCACCAGGTAAAAGCAGCTATTTTTACACTTAGATTTTGAATTAACAGTGGTTCTGCAATGACATTTTTCATATTAAGGCATATCCTTAAAAAATGCCTTAAAAAAAAGAAGAAAAGTCACTCCTAATAATCTTGCTTGGGTTGTATTTGGGTTGTCCTCTGTAATGTTTAAAAAATGCAACAATTGCTTAGAATGAGTCTCCTGAATTAAACGAATAAAAACTAAAAAAAAAAATTAAAAAAAAGCAGTTTAAGCAGTTTAAAGAAGTTCCTGTTGTAGCTGGAGGATGTGGAGGTTGGCAATCCTCTGCACAGGCACGGGGACCATGCTGGCAGCCCAGGGCTGTGCCCACTTGCTGGGTGTGTCAATCCTGCACACCCAGCCCTGTCTCTGGCATGGATCTGCTTATCTTAACAAGGAGCAAAATTTGGTGCTATTTTTGGAAGCGTTATCACACCAAAAGCCTTTCCTCGTGCTGTTATTTATTCATCCATTAATTCCTCTGCAGTTGTAGCAGGCTGGGGAGATAAACCACCCCTGCTGCTCTCTGCTCCTCCCCCAGGACAGGGCGCAGCTCTGAGGCTCTCGGGGCAGACCTGGTGGCCAAGGTTTGCATCTCTGGGAGGCACTTTGGGCTCTTGGACACATCTGTTGTGTTTGGGGCAGCCCAGAAGGGACGTGCAAGGTTCTCAGTTCCCAGAGGTTCTCCTGCCCAGGCTGCTCAGCTGGGAGAGAATCCCTGGTTCTGTGGTGGAGTCAGCATCCCTGGAAGGGCTCAGAAAACAAACAGACGTGGCACCTGGGGACATGTGCCAAAGTTCTGGAATGTTCTGCCCAGGGAGGTGGTTCAGTCACCATCCCTGGGTGTGTTTAAACAAAGCCTGGATGTGGCACTGGGTGCCAGGGTTTAGCTGAGGTGTTGGGGCTGGGCTGGACTCGATGATGTTAAAGGTCTCTTCCAACCCAGTGATCCTGGGATTCTGGGAACTGGGAATTCCTGGCTGGGAGGGTGGGCAGGCCCTGGCACAGGGTCCCAGAGCAGCTGTGGCTGCCCCTGCATCCCTGGCAGTGCCCAAGGCTGGACACTGGGGCTGGGAGCAGCCTGGGACAGTGGGAAGTGTCCCTGCTATGGCAGAGGTGGCACTGGGTGGTCTCTAAGTCTCTTCCCACCCAAACCAGTCTGGGATTTTGTGGTTCCAATTCAGGGCAAGGACATTAACAGTCCTAAGCAGAATGGCCATTTCAGGAAGGGTTATTCCCATGGAGCAGCTCCTGCACATCCTGCTCTCCTTGCTCTCAGTCCCTGCAAAGGTTCACCTCCGAGCGCCTGGCCAGGATAATTTTTGTGCAGCTGGGTTATTCCAATGGGGATATTTCTGTGCCTCAGTGTTCACAGAGCTACCCAGGATTGCTCACCTGGTTTTCCATTTCCAGCTGCTTGATCTGGAAAGAAGGAACTGGAGAGACAGAGCCGAGGCTGCCCTCAGCAGCCGTGTAGACATTTCTCATCCCCACCAGTGATAACAAGTGGAGAAGGAGCGCCGAGCGTGGGGAAACACGGTGAATATTTTATGAGCTGTTAAACATTTATTAATCATTCATATGCAGATGATTAAAAAATTAATACAAAATCTGAGAATGATTTAGGAAGGAGTGAGCTCATGCTGACAGATGTGAGGAGCTGCTGGAAGGGGAGAGTGAGGGGAAGAGATGGCACTGCAGTCCTCTGGGAACAATTCTGTCTGCTTTGCAAATATCAAACAAGACAAATTCAACAGGGCCCCGGGTCTCCAGCCCCCAGCAGTGAGCTGGGGGGCAAACAGGGACAGGCAGGGACAGGCAGGGACAGCAGAGGCAGGTAAGGACAGGCAGGGACAGGTAGGCACAGACAAAGGTGAGTAGGGACACACTGGGACAGGCAGGAGCCAGCCTCTGGCAAGGACACGGCATTGACCTTGCTGCTAATTAAACCTACAGAAATATGTGTGAAGTAACCAGAAGATCTTAAACTTTTCCCTCCCTTCNTGAATGCAGCCCTGTCTCTGCTGCTCCCCTGCACTTCCAGCACTCCCATTTTTAGGATGAATAAGGAGAAGGTTTCAGGTGTTTTCCCAATGTGGCACAGGCTGTGCCCAGGGAAGCCCTTGGCATAAGGAGGTCTCAGGAGAGGAGCCTGCAGGCTCTGCTCATTCCAGATTATCCCTGACAATCATATTCCGTGTGTAACAAAAGGAAAAGCTGCACCACATGGTTGGTGCTTCCATGGCACAGCCACTTCGGGGGCTTCACTGTCACCTGTTTGTCCCCCCCTCCCAGAACAGCCTTTTTCTTGTGCTTTTCTCCAGAAAGAGCACAGATAAAGAGAGGAATGGCACAGATCTCCAAGCAGGACAGAGAGAATCAGAGGATCCCAGGTTTGGGTGGGAGGGGACATTCGAGCTCATCCAGTGCCACCCCTGGACGGGGCAGGGACAACTTCCACCAAAACCCAACGTCTAACCTGGCCTTGGGCACTGCCAGGGATCCAGGGGCAGCCACAGCTGCTCTGGGAATTCCAGCCCAGCCAGGAATTCCCAATTCCCAATATCCCATCCATCCCTGCCCTCTGGCACTGGGAGCCATTCCCTGTGTCCTGTCCCTCCATCCCTTGTCCCCAGTCCCTCTCCAGCTCTCTTGGAGCCCCTTCAGGCCCTGCAAGGGGCTCTGAGCTCTCCGGGGGCTGATGATTTCCAAGAGGATGTTTTTTCTTCACTGTGGCTGGCTGAAAGGCCAACAGGAATCTTGAGCAGGAGCCATTGTGACCCAGGAAATAGTTATTAAAATGAAAAAATAGTGGATTTGTAGGAATTAATTTGACTCATGGAAGGTTTCATAGGAACAGAAAGCTTTTGCCTAAAACAGACAACTTAAGAGAGATCAGGTCGATTTTAAGATTCTGGTTGAATTACTCAGCTTTATTCACACATAAAAAGAGAGGGAAGGGGGGAAATTAATAAGACTGAAATCCTTCCTTTATATTTGATTAAATAATTGTTTATTCTCACCTCACAGAACTGAACAGACACAAATCTTGTGGAATGCACTGGCCAGTTGCCCCCAGTGACATGTGAAATGGAGCCAGACTGAAACCCTTGAGGTTTTGGCTACAGTAGTAAAAGAAATAATATTATTTGTCCATTTCTGTGGGCAGTAATGACAATTTATTCTCTTTTAATCCCAGACTTCTACCAAAATTTCTCCAGCATGATCTGAGCATCTATTATAGCAGCTCCACACCGTGCTTCAAGAAACTCAGCAATAAATGGGTTTAATTGTATTAAAATGATGGTAATAATTCAGGTATGCACAATACATATGCAATGTTATTGATTGCACAAAAGGTATGTCTGATGTTGTATTTGCTGATGAACTTCCCTTGGAATGGCAGTGCCACACCTGTGTGTGCTGGGGGATGCAGGGTGGGGCAAGGAGACGTTGTCTCTGCAATGAAGTGACTCTGACCTTTCTCCTGTCTTCGTGCTCCTCCTGCCATGACAAATAGATTTAATTTCAGAGCCTTCTAGGACGTGGCATCAATATTTAACCTAACCCTGAGAAGTTGCTTTGAAAATGCAAATTGTGTTCCTTACCCCAGCAGTGAGGCAATGCCAGCACCCCGGCCTGGGACGGGAGCAGTGGTGCCCAGTGCCTGCCTGGCCCAGCACAGGTGTCCCCATGGACACCCCCCTGGGGCCCTGGGACAGCTCTGCAGGTCACAGGGTGACAGGAGGCAGCCTCGAGTTGCACCAGGGAGGTTCAGGTTGGATATTAGGGAAAATTTCTTCCTGGAAAGGTTTGTCCAGCCCTGGCACAGCTGCCCAGGGCAGGGGTGGAGTGCCCATCCCTGCAGGGATCTAAATCCATGTGGATGTGGCACTTGGGGATGTGGTCAGTGTGGCCTTGGCAGGGCTGGGGAAGGGTTGGACTCAATGGTCAGAGAGGACTTTTCCAACCTAAAGGGTTCTGTGATTCTGTTCTCTGATTCTGAACTGAGTTGGTGGTGATGCAAACCTCAGGGAACATTTACATTATTAAAATCACAGCAAATTGGAATTGCTGAAAAGGACGTTCCTGAACTTTCTATTGGTTTTAGGTCTTTGAAACCAGTGGGGAGCCCACATTTCAAACATGAACCATATGGTTGCTGAGATTACAAAAGATGGAATTCTGTTTTGCAGTGCAGCAGACTGCCCCTGCCATCCTCAGCCCAGACCAGGATTTAATGAAAGAAAATCACCATCAGATGAGAGGCATTTCTGCCCTTTGGCTCCTTCAGCTCATGGGCACCACCACAAACAAGGGTTCAGCTCCTGGGCACCCCGGGCTGCCACCCCTTTGTGCCCTGGGTGGTGGCACCACCTCACCCTGAGCACGCCTGGTTCTCCTTCCAGCCCTGCCAGCCCTGTGGAGCCAGGGGTGGGCTCAGAGTGACCCCCACAGCCCTGGCACTGCCCTGGCACAGCCCTGGCACTGCCCCACAGCCCTGGCACTGCCCTGGCACAGCCCTGGCACTGCCCTGGCACTGCCCTGGCACTACCCCACAGCCCTGGCACAGCCCTGGCACTGCCCCACTGCCCTGGCACTACCCCACAGCCCTGGCACAGCCCTGGCACAGCCCTGGCACAGCCCTGGCACTGCCCCACTGCCCCAACACTGCCCTGGCACAGCCCTGGCACTGCCCCACTGCCCCAACACTGCCCTGGCACAGCCCTGGCACTGCCCTGGCACTGCCTGTCCCAGGGGAGCAGCACCTCCTCCTGGTTGCACCAGAGCAGGGCAGGAAGCTTTGAGGGAGAGGAATGGGTTTGAATTGGTTCAGCCCGAGGGAGGTGAGCAAACGTGCAGGAAACAGCATCTCCTTCAGTGCAGTCAGCAGCTTCACCAAGGCACCAGGCACCACTGCAGATTTTGGGACAAGCTGGGACAAGGCCACCCTTGTCAGTGCGATTGGCCCTTCCAGACATATGGCAGGAAATAACATTTTAATCTTGCCAGTAGCTGTGGCTTCAAAGAGTGAGACAAATTGTTTCACAAGAGGGGCTTCTGCCTTTGGATTCTTTAGGGTTTTCTCAACGTTTTGTTCTTTGACATTGCACTCAAATACCAGCAGGGTCTGGTGGGGTCTGGGCATAGAACCATAGAAGAGTTTGTGTTGGAAGGGATATTTTAAAGGCCATTTAGTCATTTGGTGGTGTCTTTTAAGCCTGCTAGGTAGGAATGACAGAACTGTGGGGTTTGGGTGCAAAAGTGGAGTGATACAACAGGAAGGTAAAGAAGGGACAGAAGGCCACGATGGCCTCGGCTGCCATGGGTCTGGGTTGAAGCAGTGTTAGCAGGATTGGGCTTTTATTGATCAGGATGCAATATTCAAAGATTCCTGAGATAAATCAAGTTTAAAGCAGCAAGGTAATTCCCCTGGAATTGTGATCATGTGCCAGGACTGCAGACAAGACCCATCCATAGTGGTGCCACCGGGGTGGGACAGCTGCTGGCCCAGCCAACTGTCCCAGCCTGGGGACAGAGCTGTGCTGGCCCAGGGGGCAGGGAGGGCAGCCCCAGGACCACCTGGTCAGTGCAGGGGAGCCTTGGCTGTCAGCAGAGCAGAGAGAGAGCTGCAGGGGTGGTGCCCGAGCTTTCTGTCCTGCCTGTGGGTGCTCCTTCTCACGGACACACCTCCAGCACCTGTGAAACCCTGTGGAAAGCTGGAATGAAACCCCAAACTGCCTCTCTTGGTACTGCCAAAAGCCCTAAACCCAGACAAAAATGCCTCGTTTTCCCCTCCTTTTGGGGGAACTTTTATACCTGCTTTTACCTCCCAAGGTGTGGCCTGCCCATGGCACCCAGGGTCCCTCCTGAAGCTGCACCCGGGGCTGGCAGCTGGTCCTGCCTGCCAGGCCAGAGCAGGGATGTGCTCCCCAGAGCACTGAAAATGGGGTTTCACTCCCTGGAGCCCTTCTCTTACCTGAACAACAGCAAATCTCTGTAAAACCTTCCCTTGGGGTGAGCAGGGATGAACCCTGACTCCCGGGGCAGCCAAATTTAAACGTGTCACGCCTTCCAAACATGGCTGGAAGGCCTCTCTTGCTTTGCCCCTGGCTGCTGGGATGGGAATTTGAGAAATCAGGCACCCCTGTGGGAGCACAAGTTTCTCCCTACAGCCACTGGAGCTGGTATCTGATGGAAATCAGCAGCACAAGTGTTCATTGTGCTGTTGGTGAAATGTGCAGAGGGGCACAGCAGGGCAAGAAATGCAATTTCAGTTTAGGCTTTTGAACTGGAGCTTAATTATATCCCAGAATTTACTCTGCCCTTCACATGGAGCTCTAGCTAGACCAAGATTAATTATACTGTGCAGATCTCTCCCCCTCTGGCCTAACTTTCTCTCTCTAACTGGTTGCCTGTGTATTTTGACTGGGCAATAAACCATTTTCTGAGGACAGGAAAACTCCAATTTCTCTTTGCTATTAGCAGTATGGGTTTTTCCTCACTGGGAAGGTTCATCAATTATACCAACATAATTACCATATAACCATACTACAGTAATTATTTCACTATAGCTCTTCCTGTAGTGACTGCCATTGAATAAAGCACCTTTTTCAATATACCTTAAATCTATTCCCCAGCAACATCAGCGAAATCAAAACATGCCCCGTTACTGAAGAACAAGCACGTTGTGCTGGGGGTTTTGCTGGAGGAAGCAAAGCTGCTGAGCTGCAGCAGCAGAGCAGGTTCCTGGCAGTAAAGCAGGACCAGGGGACACCCCCAGGGCAGCACTGGTGGCTCCTCCTGGTGCCCTGGGCTCTCCTGGGGTGGGACAGCTCCAGCTGCTGCCCCACAGCTGGGAGCTGGCCTGGGGACAGCGGGACCTGGCTCTGCCAGAGCTCAGGGACAGTTTGGACAGCAGGAAATGGCTCTGCCAGAGCTCAGGGATGGTTGGAGAGCAGGATCTGGCTCTGCCAGAGCTCAGGGACAGTTTGGACAGCAGGAAATGGCTCTGCCAGAGCTCAGGGATGGTTGGAGAGCAGGAGCTGGCTCTGCCAGAGCTCAGGGATGGTTGGAGAGCAGGAGCTGGCTCTCTGCCAGAGCTCAGGGATGGTTGGAGAGCAGGAGCTGGCTCTGCCAGAGCTCAGGGATGGTTGGAGAGCAGGACCTGGCTCTGCCAGAGCTCAGGGATGGTTGGAGAGCAGGAGCTGGCTCTGCCAGAGCTCAGGGATGGTTGGAGAGCAGGAGCTGGCTCTGCCAGAGCTCAGGGATGGTTGGAGAGCAGGAGCTGGCTCTGCCAGAGCTCGGGGACAGTTTGGACAGCAGGACCTGGCTCTGCCAGAGCTCAGGGATGGTTGGAGAGCAGGAGCTGGCTCTGCCAGAGCTCAGGGATGGTTGGAGAGCAGGAGCTGGCTCTGCCAGAGGTCAGGGATGGTTGGAGAGCAGGATCTGGCTCTGCCAGAGCTCAGGGATGGTTGGACAGCAGGACCTGGCTCTGCCAGAGTTCAGGGATGGTTGGACAGCGCCCTTGGGCACAGGCTGGGATTGCTTGGGTGTCCTGGGAAGGGCCAGGAGCTGGACTCCATGATCCTTGTGGGTCCTTCCAACTAGGGACACTCTGGGATTCTGTTATTCTAGGGTTTCCTCGCAGAGGTACATGGATTGGGCTCTGTTGGGTTTGTTATCAGAGCATCTTCTCCCCCGATGGCTCAGGAGGGAGGAGAGCACTCAGGGACGGGTGCTGGCCATGCCTGGGCGGGGCTGGCCCCTGCAGCTGGATGAGTCATCCTCTGATGGATCACGAGCCGGTCACAGCCTCTGTGGCAGCCCCTGGATCTTGAGGAGGAGCTGTCCCATCCCTTCGGTCCTTGGAGGCAGCCAGAGCCACAGGCAGTGGCAGGAGCGGGGTGACCCTGGCGACAGGGCTGTGTGACCCTGGTGGCAGGAGCAGGGTGATCCTGGTGGCAGGAGCAGAGTGTCCCGGTGGCAGGAGCAGAGTGTCCCTGGTGGCAGGAGCAGGGTGATCCTCGTGACAGGAGCAGAGTGTCCCTGGTGGCAGGAGCAGAGTGTTCCTGGTGGCAGGAGCGGGGTGACCCTGGTGACAGGGCTGTGTGACCCTGATGGCAGGAGCGGGGTGACCCTGGTGGCAGGAGGTGTGTGACCCTGGCGACAGGGCTGTGTGACCCTGGTGGCAGGAGCGGGGTGACCCTGGTGACAGGGCTGTGTGACCCTGGTGACAGGGCTGTGTGACCCTGGTGGCAGGGGCGGGGGGACCCTGGTGGCAGGAGCTGTGTGACCCTGGTGGCAGGAGCGGGGTGACCCTGGTGACAGGGCTGTGTGACCCTGGTGGCAGGGGCTCTGTGTGTCCATCCCCAGAGCTCGGGGCCGCAGCCGGAGCAGCCGCGGGCAGGGCGGGTGTCCCTGCCGTGGCTCAGACTGAATCCTGCACACCGCATCCCCCGGGGGCACGGGGCTCTCCGTGCCAGGTGTGCCACCCGTCTGGGACTGTGCAGCTGTCACTGCCGGCTCTGTGCCACCATCTGTCCCCGTCAGGAGCAGCTCGAGTCTTTGGGTTCCTCCCCAGCCCCACCCATCCCCCTGACATTCCAGTCACCATTACTGCAGCGCTCACTTGGTCGAACAAATGGTTTAAACCTCGTATCGTTTTACAATTCATGATACATAAACCCAAGACAAGCAAAATAAATTTGTCTGAAAAGAATAAATTACCTGCTTATTTCAGGAAAGGTGCGCTCAGGTGTTTGGCAAAAGCATTTTGTCCTGCAGTGGCCCCAGGCGCGCTCGGGGTGCCGAGCACAGGAGCAGCTCGGCTGGGCAGGGGCTGAGCCGGGCCCCGGGGCTGGGCAGCTCAGGGCGTTTCATGGCCACGGGAGCCAGCTCTGGGTGACAAGGACAGCAATCCACAGCCATTCCTGTCCCAGCCTGGAGGAGCTGTGCCCTCCCAGGGGCTCCCAGCACTGCCCCGTGCACCTCTGCTCACACGGGACTTTTTCCTTCTGTCTCACACTGGGGTAAGGTGGGGAAATAAAGTGCCAGCCTGCCTGACCTTGAGAAAGGAAACCAAGATACAATTTCGGGGAACAGGACACTTCAGCACTGCCGTGGTCACTTCCCCACGTGTCTTTATGTTCACCTGGCAGGGAGATGGATGTTAAGGCACAGAATCCCAGAAACATTCGGATGGGAATGGACCTTAAAGCCCATCTCATTCTGCCCCTTGCCACACCTCCCACTGTCCCAGGCTGCTCCGGCCCCAGTGTCCAACCTGGCCTTGGGCACTGCCAGGGATCCAGGGGCAGCCACAGCTGCTCTGGCAATTCCAGCCCAGCCAGGAATTCCCAATTCCCAATATCCCATCCATCCCTGCCCTCTGGCAGTGGGAGCCATTCCCTGTGTCCTGTCCCTCCATCCCTTGTCCCCAGTCCCTCTCCAGCTCTCCTGGAGCCCCTTCAGGCCCTGCAAGGGGCTCTGAGCTCTCCCTGGAGCTTCTCCTCTCCAGGGGAACATTCCCAGCTCTCCCAGCCTGGCTCCAGCCCTGGAGCAGCTCCATGGCCTCCTCTGGGCTGGCTCCAGCAGCTCCAGGTCCATCTGGTGCTGGGGCTCCCAGGGCTGGACACAGGTGAGTTCAGGTGAGTTCACATGGATATGCTCCAGGAGTTCCAAGTTTTTTCAAGGGGTTGTCCTGGCCTTGCAGGGCACAGCCACCTCCCTGCCTGCTGCCCCGTGCTCTGCCCGTGGGATGCCACTGTGGGAGCTGCACCATGAGAGCTGGCTCCTCTCACAGAGGATCTGTAAGAGGGATCCCACTGCCCAGGTTCCCTAAAACATCCCTGGTTTGTCGTGGTGACACATCCCTGAGGGGGTGAGCCCAACCCTGGGCACAGGGAGGAGCTGCCTGCACTGTTTAGAAGCAGCAAACTGCTTCTCCCAGCACCTGGGAAAGGTCATGGAAAATCCATGCAGAGGCTGCTGTGGGGTGGGAAGGATCAAAGGGGTGAACCCCCTGTCCCAGGTGGAATGTGTGGTTCCCACCTGGAGACACGTCATGTCTGCTGGGGCTTTGCTTTGTTCCCCCAGGCACCCCAGGTGTGGAACCCTGAGTGTCCGTGGCACTCTGAGTGTCCGTGGCATTGCTGAGTAACCATGGCATTCAGCTGCTCAGAGCCACCTCACTGGTACTGATGCCTTCAGTGTCAGCTTTCACATTTCCCACATCCTGTACTGCATTGGGATATAACTCTGGATTTCACAGCAAGTGCCAGCAGGTTCTCCCCACAGCTCAGTCACACACAACAATCCTTTTCCAGCCCCAGAACCAAGGACACGCTGCAGCTCCAGCCCCAAAAAGTGCAAACAGCAGAGAACTGAGGAGAGAAACTGGGAGGGTGGGACTGCATCACCTGGAGCTGGAATTGGACATGAACCCCAACGTGGACATGGACCAAAACCTATAAAAGTGTGACAACTCGTGACTGAGTCCATCTTGGGTGTAGCCCTGGCCGGGCTCTTGCACTGCCCAAGGTGTGTCCTGTGAAGGCCTTTTAATAAATCCTGAGTAAATTCCTTTAGCTCTGCCCCGCCTCTGTTCCAGGCAGCCTCTCAGGGCATCAGTATCCAGATAAACCAGATCTGTGTTTTCAGATCTGACACAAAAAAAGCCAAGATGAATGACACGAAAAATAACTGGGGAACAACTGTTTATTGTTCTTCCATCCTAAGGACTGGGGTTCACTGAACAAATAGTCTAGCACTGGATTTAAAATAAAAACAGGGTTTAATTAGTAGAACTGCTCTTCCACATAATCCATAATTAAACACAGAGCTGAGAGCCATGGGAGGGTTTGGAAAATAAAAATATAGATACACTCCAAATAATTACACACATTCAGGACAAAAAGATCCACAAACTAATTGGGTTGTGCACAGAAGGTGAAATTGTGTCTCCACTGAAGCCTATGCTCACGTTCAATTTATGTTAATTAGACTCAAATTCAACACCTCCGAGGCAGTGCTGAGTACACAGGTGTAAGTTAATGAAACAGGACACACTGACTTTTACTTTCTGATGCCTATTTGTATTTATATGTTTGGTATTAATTAATGAAACTGTATTTCTGTTTATATACAACTTAATGAGAGCTTCCTCATGAGTCCAGAAAATCCTTCCTTAAGCATCCCTTGCATTCAGCCCTTTTTAATCCCATTCCACTCAGGGAAATGTCCCTTACTCAGACACAACCTATGGCCTTCCTAAATCCATCTGTAAAGCAAGGGAAGGGATGCACTCAAGTTTTCCTGTGTCTGAGAATGGAGACATAGCCAAACAGGAGGCAGATCATTCCCCTTCTTCTCTTTTCCCCCTGGATTCTCCCAGTGCCATATTCCCTTCCTTTGTTGCACTGCTCAGGAAACACTGACTGTAACCAACACTTTGGACCCAGCACAAATGAAAGACTGGGGAGAGGAGCCCTCCTGGAAGCAGCACTGCATCCCTGCGGACGCTTTATCCCCTCTGAAGCCAGCGATGGCTCATCTCTGAGAGCACAGCAGAAAATAATGAGCTCATTTGTTGTTTGTTTGTTTTTCCCTCTTGGCAGAGCAGCCAGCAACCAAGAAACAGGCCTTTATTCTTCATGGATGATCAAATGGCTGATTTAGCCCTGAAAGCCTCGCTCTTGCAAAATGCTTTGCCTTTCCTGGGCCAGCGAGTGCCCCATCCCCTCGGCCAGCAGCCCCTGGGCACCAGGCCATGCCCTGCAGGTGCCTGGCAGTGACAGAGGAGCAGAGCCTGGCGTGGCTGTGTCCCTGGCAGAGCCTGGGCAGAGCAGAGGGAAGGGTTCCAGAGTCACTGCCCGTGCTGAGCTCTGGGGAGGGCAGCACTGCCCATGACAGCCCCAGCACTCCTTGGGGGTGTCCCCAGGTCCCTGCACACCCTCCCAGCAGCGGAGATGGCCAGGCATGGACAGAGCCATGGGATCATGGAATTGTCACAGTTGTTAAGGTCACCGAGTCCAGCCATCAACCCACCATGACACCATATGAGCCACGTCCTCGAGTGCCACATCCAGACATTTCCTGGTCGCTTCCTGGGATGGTGACTCCACTGCTGTCCTGGACAGCCCCTGCCCCTGCTTGAAAACCTTTTCTGTGAAAAAAAATTGCAAATATGCCACCTCAACCTCCCGTGGTGCAGCCTGAGGCCGTTTCCCCTTGTCCTGTTTTTCGCTCCCTGGAGAAGAGACTGACACACACGTGGCTCCACCGTCCTGTCAGGGAGCTGTGGGAGGTGCAGGAGTTAGGAGTGGCCATTCCACTTCAGAGAGGTCTATAAACAACAGCTGTGAGCTCAAGTGGTCAAAAGACATTCAAATACATGTTACAACTAAAGGAGTCCCTGGATATTTTTAGAATCAACAGCCAGATTGGGGTTTTTTTTAATTACTATTTTTTAAGAAAAAAGTCTCCACCTGGTCTTTAAGCCTGTCCCATGTCTTTCCCCTCCCATTCCAGCAAAGCTGGGACTTGGATGTTGTCTCCGGTGTGCTGGGCACCACCTGGGGCCCTGCAGCAGCCCAGGTGTCTCACCAGCATCCAGCAGAAAGGGCTCAGGGAGCCCAGGGGTGACATGGGGACGACCCCAAGAGCTCCAGCCTTGGCCCCAGTGGGATGTGAGGAGACACGATGATGCCAGCAGATGGGAAGTGGCAGGATGGAGAGGCACAGCTCCAGAGGAGGGACACTGCACTGGGGCAGGGGAGCAGCCCAGGGAGACAGGTAAATGAAAACATCCTGGTGATGGGCTAAGAGTTAATTGTGCCAATAAACACTGTACTGGCTCTTTAAATCCATCCTCTCCCAACCTTCCCTGCACTTTTTGGGGTCTGACTTCAGGAATAACCACTTGCTCTGCACTTGGAAGGGCTCATTAAGGCAGATCCAGTGCCAGCTCCTCCCCCCTGCTTTCAGGCAGGTTTTTAGATACATGTGCATTAATCTTGTCGTTTATATTGTATCTTAAAAAGGACAAATTACCGAGCTGTGCACCGCTGAGAGTAACATTAGCTTGAGCTCAGTGAATGCAGCTTTGTTTTACAAACTTACCTTTGTATCCAGGCTGAGGAGTCTGTAAAGTACCGAAACCTGCACTCAGCTCCTGGATAATCCCCTCATCTCAGGGGGGATGGGAGAGTTTGAAAAAGCAGTGGAAGGATCCTGATGAATTCCAGCCTGAGACAGTTTCACAGAGAGCGAGAGGGTTTCTCTACCTTGAGTTCACTCTCCAGGTAAGTTTTGTTCCCCCATGGAAAATCCCCCCAAATCTGCCCCAGATTCCCAAGAGAAGCTGGAAGGAGCCTCCCCGGGCATGGGCTGCTGGTCTGGAGCCTTTCCCAGGCCAAGGACGCACCACAGGGACACGTGGGGAGAGGGCTGCACTGGGAACTGGGGCAGCAGAGCTTGGGAGCACTGACATCAGGGGCATAGGCAGGTGTCAGTGGAGAAATGCCTGGAGAGATCCAGCCCAGGGATGGATGGATGGATGGATGGATGGATGGATGGATGGATGGATGGATGGATGGATGGATGGATGGATGGATGGATGGAGATGGATGGATGGATG
>VXAX01003837.1:196310-207961 GCA_013399835.1 Leptocoma aspasia
GATGGATGGATGGATGGATGGATGGATGGATGGATGGATGGATGGATAATTGGATGGATGCCTGCGTGCTCTAAGCAGGAGAGGGCATTTGGCCCTGAGCACCGCACTGAACCAGCCTTTTCTGATTTGTTCCCACGAATTGACGAGCCCAGAAGGAGCATTAGTAGCCCAAACCCAGCCTAGTAAAACAAATAGCTGAGACAAAAATCTCCCCTGGTTCCACTCCCTGATATTATCTTCTCTCCATCCCAGCCTCCTGCTGCTCACCCATCTCCTCATATCAGCTACCGAGGTGCTTGTCCCAGCCAACAAAAAAATGCCATTTTTTCCCCAGCCAAGCTATCAGGAAGAGGAACACGAGCCCCTGGTGGCACCGTGCTCCACAGCAGGGCTGCAGCACCAGGACTGCTCCCAGGGCTGTCCCAGCCTTCACCCTGCTCCAACATCCCCCTGGGTTTGGAATGGGTCACCAGGACAGGTCCTGCCCTGGCCAGCAGCACGGGCAGCAGCAGAACACCCTGGCCTTGGTGGCTGCCAGCCCTGGAGCCCGGGGAGAGGGGCAGTGCCAGAGCCCGGACCCGGCTGCGCTCCCGCCTGCGGCCATGGAACAGCCCCGGCACGGAGAGCCAGGGACACCAGGTGACACCAGAGAGCCAGGGACAGCCTGGGGCACGAGGTGACACACCGGAGAGCCAGGGACACCAGGTGACACCTGAGAGCCAGGGACACGGGGTGACACCAGAGAGCCAGGGACAGCCTGGGCACGAGGTGACACACCGGAGAGCCAGGGACACGGGGTGACACCTGAGAGCCAGGNCTGAGAGCCAGGGACACGGGGTGACACCGGAGAGCCAGGGACACCCTGGGGCACACTGTGACACACCTGAGAGCCAGGGACACTCCAGGGCACGGTGTGACACCCCTGAGAGCCAGGGACACCCGGGGACATGCTGTGTGACACCTGAGAGGCAGGACAATCTCCTCTCCTCCTGCCCTGCTGCAAAGGGTAAGGGTAAATAAAAGCAGGTTTCCCTGCCAGCAGCCCTGCCAAGAGTGTTAACAGCAGCTTTCACTTCATTCCCTTCAGAAATAATCTGGTGTTCGGGAATTCTGTTTCTCCTGACAATATTTGATCAGGAAATTGATAACATTTAATGGACTGTGGCTTACAGAAAGGGATGTTTTTTAAAAATTATCGTGAAGTGAAGAGGGATTTTACTAATTTCTTATAGTGAGTTATTTACAAAATCACAGAATCATTAAGGTTGGAAAGATTATAAAATCATCAAGTCCAACCACCACCATGTTCACCACTGAATTAAGTCCTCAAGTGCCATATCCACATATTTTTAAATACTCCTAGGGATGGTGTCTCCACCTCTGCCATGGGTAGTTTGTGCCAGAGCTGGACAACTCTTTTTGTGGAAAAAAAGTTCCTAATACTCAATGAAAACCTCCCCTGGTGAACTTGAGGCCATTTCTTCTCACCTGTCACTCGCTGCTGGGAGAAGCTCAGTTCTGAGGGAAGCTCCAGCCTGGCTTGGCCTGGGCAGAGGGATGGGATGGGCTGAGCTGGGTGGGGGCTGTGCAGAGCTCAGCATCCCCAGCCCTTCCAGAGCTCATCCCAGCCAGGACCAGCCCTGCTCAGGCTCAGAGCCTGCTCCAGCCTAGCTCTCCCAGAGCTCATCCCAGCCAGGACCAGCCCTGCTCAGAGCCTGCTCCAGCCCAGCCCTCCCAGAGCTCATCCCAGCCAGGACCAGCCCTGCTCAGGCTCAGCATCCCCAGCCCAGCTCTCCCAGAGCTCATCCCAGCCAGGACCAGCCCTGCTCAGAGCCTGCTCCAGCCACCACACCCGATGAGCCCCTGGAAGCACACCAACCTCCCAATGCTCTGCAGGACCAGACAGAGTTTATACCAACAACCACAAGTGAGAAAAGCAGATTTAGTCCTCAAGGCGGTGGCCATGGAGCAGTGGAATGAAAAGGTGACGATTCTTTGTGCCCCTACATTGCAACATCCCTGAGCTCAAGGGGCACCCTCCTGCTGCAGCCACTGGCAGGATGTCAACGTTCACCCTTCACCCTCGGCCGCACAAATTAATTCCTTGCACTGAGAAAATAATTTAGAGAATTTTATTCAAGGCTCTGGAGAGTAATTTTAAATTTTTCTCTCTGAGATATTGTAAACCCCTCTGCCTCAGACTGGATAAAAGTGATGAATTTTAAATACGTGTGACGCCATTCATCTTCCACTTGGTGAGGTGACCACAGTGCTCATTTATAACCAACCACGGTGACACCTTCCATGGAATTCAGAATGAATAGAAAGGCTGAAAATAATCCATTCTGAAATAATTGTGTTCTGCTGACTAAGAAGCTCCGATTTTCAATTTATCTTCACATTTGCTATTCTAAATCTGCCAGCAATTAGTTTTTCTCTGCATACAGGATCGTGAGCAGGCCACAGGCAGGGGAAGGATGTGCTGCACCCTCCTGATACGAGCATTCCAGAACCTGAGGAGCCTGTGAACAGAGCTGTGATCTCATCTGCACAAAACATGGATCAGCAACCAACGTGGGAAGCAGCAAATGGCACTCAGATGTAACTATTTCAGAATTTCTTTACACAATGTTAATCCTTGTTCTCCTGAGACAGAGGTGTGGCCTTAGATCCTGCCTCACACCTGTGACCTGCGTTTGGCTTTAGGTAATGAGGGAAACAAAAGTCTCCCCAGAATGTGCTCGACATTGAATCAGGACATTAAGAGATGAGCAGGCTGCAGGAACGTCCCTGTGTCCATCTCCCTGCAGGCAGGTAACGCAGCAGCAGTGGCTCAGCAGGCACCACGGGCAGGGCTGTGCTCCAGGAGAAACCTGCTCCAGGACAAATCCCTGCAGCATCCAGCAGAAATACTGCAGGTGTCCCTTGTGCCAGGACAGGCCTCAGTCCTGCACAGGTAACGCACCCCTTGCACAGGTGACATCCATCCTGTACAGGTAACACACCCCCTGCACAGGTGACATCCCCTGCACAGGTGACATCCATCCTGCACAGGTGACACACCTCCTGCACAAGTGAGATCCATCCTGTACGGGTACCACACCCCCTGCACAGGTGACACACCCCCTGCACAGGTAACATGTGCCTGCCCGTGGCAGGGTTGGAATGAGATGGGCTGTCAGTCCCTTCCAACCCGAAGCACCTGGCATTCTCAGAGGCAAGGTGTGTGCCAGGTGTTCCACCTCAGACATTTCCCACAGAGCTGAGGCAGGGCTGCCCACGCAGAGGGCAGGGCCAGCAGGTTTGGCTCGGGAGCAGCTGCTGTTTATAACACCTATTCAGGTGTCATTTCCCTGCAGTCAAAGCCTTTGTGATCTCTTCCCATGGGAGGTGCATCCCCAGCAAGGCAATGCAGCTGAGCTGCTTGGAAATGTTCCAGGCCAGGCTGGACACTGGGGCTGGGAGCAGCCTGGGACAGTGGGAGGTGTCCCTGCCATGGCAGGGGTGGGATGAGAGGTCTATGAGATCTCTTCCAACCCAAACCCTTCTGGGATTCTGCGTGGCAGAATGTGATACATGAAGAGTTGAGAGACACCAGCAGAAATCAACATTTGTTACCCCGACAGCAGAAACAGCAGCAGTGCCAGGAGGGGTGGCAGGTTTCAGACTTTGGGGGTGGGACATGGGGACCACACACATCTGGATCCAGGGGAACGAGAATACCAACTAAACAAATAAACAAAACACCCAAACGTGAAGTTTTCCATTAAATGTGGAAACCTTACAGTGCTTTGTAACAACAACAACAACAACAAAAAAAAAAACAAAAAAAAACAAACCAAAAACAAAACCATCAAAACCAAAAAACAACCCAAACCCTCAAAGTCACAAGGTTTTGCAAGACAGAGAAAGCAAAAGGAGAGACAAACTCATTTTTTTGTTCTTTTGCTGTGTGGAAGCAGCAGAAGAATCAAAGATCTGGTTGTTTGGATTGACCATCAGCCTAGAAGTTAATTTTCTCGGGGCAGACACAGGAGCAAAGGAAAATGATTTCCATAAACCTGAGGGATCTTTTACATTTTGCCTATGTTGCAGCTCAGCCATGGGCACGGAGGCTCAACAAGGCTGAGAGGATTTCAAAAGATTAGTGTGGGCATGTGTCCTGGTTTGTAACCATGGTGTGCCTCAATTAATGCACAATTTTCCAAGAAAATCCCCTCAGTCAAAGGGCTGGAGCCTCCTGAGCGCCGGGCTGAGCTGCAGGCAGGTGCTGCCGCTGCCATCAGCGTGTGCGGGTTGGGGATTTCTGCTCCGGAATACACTCGGCAGGTTCCGCTGCCTGAGCCTCAGAGGCAAACCCGTGGCTGGAGCTCCTTTAAAATTAATTGGCTTTTCTCTCCTTAGAAGATCAGAGTGCATTCCAGAGGAGCAGCAGAAATGTGTTCACAGCGTGACTGCAGAAATAACCGGCCTGGCTGGAGCCAGGGGCGCCCGTGGCTGTCACAGCCCGGGGCCACGGGGACACACGGGGACCACAAATGTCCCTGGCACCTGGAAAAGCATCCTCCAGCGGGGACAGGGGGGCGGCAGACCCAGACCTGCGCTGGGGTTGAGCAGGGTCACAGCAGAGCAGTCCCAGGGCCCTGGCGTGGCTTGCTGTAAGCCTGAAATAAATAAAACCCCACAGGCGTTTACAGCTGCAGAATTCAGGAGTCAGGATAAAACAGGAATAGAGACAAACCAAGGCACAGCAGGCACGGCCCCCAGCAGCAGAGGGGCAGTGCTACCTGCAGGGGAAGGGGACATGGGAGGGGCTGTGTGCCCCAGGACAGCTGTCCCTTGGGCAGGAGGGGACACAGGAGGGGCTATGTGCCCCAGGACAGCTGTCCCTTGGGCAGGAGGGGACACAGGAGGGGCTGTGTGCCCCAGGACAGCTGTCCCTTGGGCAGGAGGGGACACAGGAAGGGCTGTGTGCCCCAGGACAGGTGTCCCTGCTGCAGGGGGGGTCACAGGAGGGGCTGTGCCCGGGGAGCACCCCTCATGCAGGAAGGGTGCAGCAGGCAGAGCTTCACCAGCCACGCTGTGTCCAAAGGGAAGGGGGAGGCTGAACAGCTCCATGTACCACTTGCCAATATCGTGATGCAACAAGAAAATCCATCTTTTCTGCTCTTCTGCCAGTCGTGAAGATGTATGAATATATTTTTTTTACTACCCGAAGTATGATTTTAATCATGAAAGTTGTGATTTGTAATTCTAATATTTACACAGAAAGCTCTTTTTCTTATGTCTCTCTCTATAAAGCAATATTGGAATCAAAGCGAGGGTTTCATTTCATACAGCTTTGAAGTTGATCCTTTTGACATTTCACATTTCCATGTCACGCTTTTAATTATGAAAAAGAAGTTTCACTCATCATCACTTCATTTTTTGCATATTTCCTTCACTGCTTCTTCCTCACCTCCATCAGCAAACTGAGAGAAAAGACGGGAGCAGGAAGAGTTGCGGGTGTAAGGGATTTGCTCAGCGTGGGAACAGCCGGAGGGAACAGCCGTGGGAATATCCTGGCTCTGGTGAACGACACTCAAAACTCATGGAATTGCGGAATGCTTTGGGTTGGAAGCGAGCTTAAAGCCCATCCCATTGCCCCCCTGCCGCCCCAGGGACACCTCCCGCTGTCCCAGGTGCTCAGGATGTGTCTGTCCCCGGGGAGCGCCCGGGCTGCTCTGGGAGCTGGAACGGTGCAATTCCGAGGGACAGCACCTCAGGAGCAGGGCTGGTCCCGGGGCTGCCCAGGGGATCCCATCCTCAGCCCCACGCCAACCACCACCACGTCCCCTCCCTGCCTCTGGGCACTGCCCTGCGGCTGGGGGTGCCTCCCTAAAATTCCGGGCACCAGGGAGAGAGGTGGCTCCTTTTCAGAACAAAATCCTCCGTACCACCCACCCCACGGGCACAGTGCTGCTGGGGGCTGGTTCTTTTTGGGGGAGCAGAGGGAGAAGGAAGAGAAGAGTGACTGGGTTTGAAGCTAAGCGCAGCTGTGCACAGCAAATCCAGTTTTCGAGAGCCAATACAAAAGTGACTTTTGTGCCTGAACAAATTACTGGGAATTTAAAGCCTCGTTTCCTCCCTGGGAAGCAGAGGGGCTGCTCCCACAACTTGCTTCTCTCCTTCCTTCTCTTCACGGCCATTCCCTAGCACAGGAATGTCCGAACCCAACCTTTAATTACTCAGAGCAAACCTCAAAGCCAAGAGAGCGCTGGGACCCGCGGAGTCCATCCGGAGATGCCCGGAGCGGTTTTCCCGAGGCAGCAGGCTGGCGGATCTTTGCCAGCCCGGGAGGAAGGCTCCCTCCTCACGCCGCGGTTCTGCTCTGCCCTGCCCGGGGGAGCACAGCCCGCGGCCCCAGCGCTTCTTCACCCGCGAGGTCATTTCCTCCCCGGGGCTGCGGCAATCCTTCCGCACGCTGCAGCCAGCACGGCAAGCTCCTGATGAGCCACAGTTCGTTCAGCCTGCTCGGAGATGGCACCGTCCCCGGAGCAGGGACACGCGTGGCTGTGGCAGCGCGCAGGGAGGGCAGGGGGGGCAGCCGGGGATGCGGAGTGAGGTTGGTGACAGCCGTGACAGCCCTGCCCGCCCGTGGGACGGCGCTCGGGGCAGCCGGGCTTGTGTGACTGGACCAGTAAAACACCTCGGAGAGACCTCTGGTGACACACACACGGTGTCCCCTCCTGCGGGCAGCTCACCTCTGCCAGCTCCCGGCAGCCTCGGAGAGGCGTCCCGGCTCCCCGGCCGGTCCCCGGCTGCTGCTGGATAAAAGGGAGCGGCGGGGACCCTGCAGGGTGTCCAGGCCCCATGAGCGCGGCGGTGACATCCACCCGCCCGTGGGACAGCTGTGGGACATCTGTGGGACAGCCATGGGACAGCCCTGGCACAGCCCTGGGACAGCCCTGGGACAGCTGTGTGACATCTGTGGGACAGTCATGGGACAGTCCTGGGACAGCCCTGGGACATCTGTGGGACAGCCCTGGGACAGCCCTGGAACAGCTGTGTGACATCTGTGGGACAGCCCTGGCACAGCCCAGGGACAGCCCTGGGACAGCTGTGTGACATCTGTGGGACAGCCATGGGACAGCCCTGGGACAGCCTGTGCTTCACCAGAGGAAGTTCTCCTACACCTGTGATGGAGATGGATCAAGGCTTAAGTCTCACCTTGGGGGCACCATGTGGAGAGTGACACGGTTTGCGTGGCAGTTGTGTTACCTGGCAGACATCTTTCATTGAAATTTTGTTTATCCTTTAAAGGGCTAGTATCACATAAAAAAGAAATAAATAAAACATTCCAGGTCTCCCCAATCCAGAGGGAGTTCATGTGATAAAATACACAAAGGATCAGAGTTGTACCTTCTCTTGCTCCGAGTTCATGTTTTCTAGTACAACACTGTGGGCAGTGTAATCCCTGCCTGCTGGAAATTGCTGTTCCCAAACCCCACTCCTGTGCTCTCAGATTAAAACTGTGCTAGAAATCAGGAAGTTGTTGATAAACTACTGCCATTAATCCTTGCTTAAAAATCATAGAATAACCATTTTGGATGCCTCCTAAAGGGCAGCAGTGGAGATTGTGACTCAGTTTGGTTCTTTGAAGATACGGAAAAATAAGAATAGGCTCGGTGGAGCCTGGTGGCTCCGTGCTCACTGAGGACACAAACCCCGGAATGCACCTGGGGGAGCTGTCAGGGACGTGATGCAGCGAGCAGCACAGCCTCGTGTGTCACAGGCACTGACTCATCCTGCTCAGGGCACGGGTAAGAGCAGCACTGACACCGATTGTCTGATTGGGAAAAGACAGAGAACAGTGTGCTTGTAAAAACAAGACAAAACAGAAAAAGAAAACGGAACTCTTCCGATTGTGCAGCTCCACGTTTGTCTCCTCTTACCCTACAGGAACATGCCCTCTTCTCACCCTGCGTGGTGGTGGCATTGGACGAGGACGTGGATTGTGGGAGGGGAACCAGACAGGCTGGTCCCCAGCCTTTGGGAAAAGCTTTGTGTCCTGGCTTGGCTCTGGGAATGTCCTGGCAGCCCTGGAGTGCAGAGGGAGCAGAGCCTGGAGCTCCCGGAGTCAGAGGTGTCAAAGAACCATCAGGTTAGAGATCCTTGAGCAGAGGATCCTGTGGGCAGCAGAGGAGCTGGTGGGTCTCCCTTGGGCCCCTTCCAGCAGCAAGCTGGCACTGATCTCATCCCAGATAACCCCTCCTTATCTACGTTTCTTTAGCACCAGCTTAGTGGTGCTAAAGAAGCTCCTCAGTGAGCCAAACCGAGGGAGCTGGGAGCCACCTTCCATCACCTTCGAGTTTTCATCCTTAGCTGCAGTTTGGTTTGGTTTAGCTCAGTTCCTTCAGTTTAGGAAAAACATTCCCAGGAGACAGCTCTGGCACCACACCCAGCACTGAACTCCTGCTCCGTGTGTGTGTAGCTCCAGGAGGGACTGACAGGGAACCTTTATCCTCCTGCTCTCCCTGAAAGGTCGCTGAGGACAGGCCTGGGCCCTGGCAGCAGGTGAGGGATGGAGCAGGCATTATCTCAGGATGGATGGCACAGAGCACAGAGGGGCCACTGCTGCTTTCTGCGGTGCTCATCCCTGCAGCCACTGCCCTGGAGCTGATTCCATACCCAGGGAATCAAAGCCTTTGCCCTGGCACTCTGTGCCCCCAGCATCCCCTGTCCCTGTGCTGGGAGGGCTCTGGGGGCAGGCATACTCTCGGGGCATCCCGGTTCTCTTCTCTGGGCTCCCCAGTGCCTCCTCTCTCCCAGCTCCTGAGCACCTGGAGCCTTTGGGAGCAATGTGCTGCCCAGCCCGGGCAGGGAACACACTCAGGACCATCCCCACGTGGCTTCCACTGCTCCCACTGCAGGGGAAAACCAGGAGCCACATCTCATTCCCTCCTTCCCTCTACACATCCCTGCCAGCACAGGTGGCCCTGCTGTCATCGTGTCATCACCATCAAAAGTGAGCCGGATGTTTCTCAATAAGAGGCAAATGTTAATGTAATGGGAGAAGAGATTAAATTATGTACAACTGTTGTGACCCTTCCTGCTATACATCAGAAATGTGGAATAACAAGTCAGGGAATAACCGTGCATATAAAAGTGAAGAATTTCCATCATTATAAATTCATGAGGATTCATAGGAAAAATTACTTGTTTGTTTATGCAGAACTGCAATATTGACCTGATTACGGGAATGCCAGGAAACCTCAGAGGAAGCCACAGGGCAGAGGGATCCCAGGCAGAGGCACGTGGGAAGATTAATACCATCGCTCACCAGATGTGACAACAGCTACCCTTGGAACATGAAGATATCTCAAAGTTAATGAAGAGGTAGGAGCAAGATAATAAAGATAAACATGCCTTTTTGGGTCAGGCTGCCCCGCTGCAGCCCCATGCTGCTGCTAACGGGTTCTTCAAAGGCACGCTGGTGACAGCCCTGAGAAGGCGAGATAATTCATCTTCAAATTGGAGTGAGGAGCCAGGAGGTGCAGGATGTGGCACCAACATACGGATGACAGTGTCCTTGCCAAGGAAGCAAACAACCTTATTAAGGGAGAAAGGGGAAGAGAAGGCTGTATTAGCAAGAAGAGTGAGTCCAGGGAACACATCACAGCCAGGGACTGTCAGTGCCTGTGCTGCCAGGCTGGAGGAGCCGTGGTTGTCTCGGGTGGGGACATCAGGGCAGGAGTGGCACCATCCCTGGAGCATGGCTGTTTGTGTTCCTCAGTCCTGAAGGCCCTCTAGGAGCTACCTCAGACCAAGAGCTGCAAAGTCTGGCTGAGCCCTGCAGCAAAGCTGTCACTGCTGGGGAGCTGCCCGTGCTCCTGCAGCCAGCGCTGGAGTCACCACAGACAGGGACCGTGCCACACTGCCGCTCTGCCACCATGTCACCCTGCTGCCATGCCACCCTGGCACCGTGCCACTCTGCCATGATGTCATCCTATCACTGTGCCAGCCTGTCACTGTGCCACCCTGCTGCTGTGCCACCCTACTGCTGTGCCACCCTGCCTCCATGCCACCCTGCTGCCCCCTCCGGCTCCCCTGTTGCCCGCTGCCCATCTCTCAGACACCTGAGGAGTGGCAGGTGTGGTGCAGGGTTCAGGAGCAGGCGAAGGGACAGTCCTGTCCCCAGCACAGGGCACAAACATTCCTGTCCCCAGCACAGGGCACAAACGCTGCAGCATGGGCAGGACAGTGTTCTGAGGAGCTGGAGCTTCCTGAGACAGCATCCTTAGTGTTGGGATGGTGTCCTGTCTGAAACCCAGGACACGGCCCAGGGGAAGCAGCAGATGGGGAGGCTGCACGTGGGGGTGTGTGCACAGGTACCCAGAGGGGACACAGAATTGTACAAAAGTATAAAAGGCAGCCTTTAGAACTGCCCTCCCAGACTGGGGCATGCTACACACCCGTACATTTCAGAATAGGAAAGAAGTGATGTGTGAATCCAGCAGACATGCACTGGTTCAGAAAAAATAAACATTTCCAGCCTGTTTAAAATGCAGCAAAGTTTTCAGCCAGTGCTGGCAGTCAGAATCCAGCACCTGCTCACTGCAGGTCCCAGATATGAGCATGGCCAGTTCCTTTTCTCCAGGCAGATGTGCCAGAAGCCCTGGGGGATGCAGGGGATCCCTGTCACTGAGGAGGGGCTGGCCAAGCCCTGGATACACTGATTTATCTCCCTTCTCCTGCTGCCTCTCCCTGTGCTGCCTCAGAACACCACTCCTGGCCCTCAGAGGGGACATGGAGAGGTTGTTTTATATTTTTATCATACCTTCTCTTAATTACCCCTTTCAATGCTACCCCAGTCCATTCCAGTACCCCAACACCAGGTGCAACCACTCTGCTCCACCTGTGTCCCTTTCTGGACAATCCCCAGAGAACATCTGTGAACATCTTCCTGTGTCCATTTGAGCTGGCTGTGTGTTCTCCTCAATGGCTCCTCTAGTGCTGACAGAGCGACACAATCTGTCACCTACAAATGCCATCGCCTCCCAGTTCTTTTCCTCACCCTTCACGAGCCCCATGCTGGGGAATCATCCTGCTTCCCAGAAGAAAGGGGGCTCTGCTTAAGGATACAGCTTTCCTCAGAATTCCAGAAAGGTTTGGGTTGGAAGGGACATTAAAGCCCATCCAGTGTCACCCTCTGCCATGGGCAGGGACATCTTCCACTACCCCAGCTTGCTCCAAGCCCTGCCCAACCTGGTCATCCAATGAGATAAAGAAACAGAGGATGTGGAAGCAGGGACAGAGCCAGAGATGTGGCATGAAAAACATTCTGGTCAGCCTGGATGGAAAATGTCCTCAGTCAGGCATGGAAGGAGCAGTGCTTGCCCGTGGCAAGTGTATGCCCAGAGCTGCTCTGGACATGGGGCTGGCCCTGGTGCAGAGCCAGCGGGACAGGGCGGGGTCCCCACGGCTGCACCCCCACCACGGGACATCACCAGAACGTCCCCAAATGTCCCCAAATGCCACCACCGCAGGAAGTGTCCCCTCACAGGGCTGACCTCGGGACGGGCTGTGATCCAGGAGCAAGGACCCGGTAAACCGAGATAGGAATTGCTGGAGAGAGAAAACCCTCAAAATCAGGGAAGGGAAGGGAAGGG